>ML780888.1:1084030-1103816 GCA_009831015.1 Picea engelmannii | reverse complement strand
GTAGTGGCTCCATCTGGTAGCAACAGTAATCATTGCCAATTCTTGAGAAAATTTCAAGGGTTATTGCAACTGGTTGTACGACTGCAACTACAACTGGTTCTGAGACTACCACTGCAACTGGTACTGCTACTACAACTGGTTCTGAGACTGCAACTACAACTACAACTTAGGGTTTTATGAGGAAACCCTACTTTTTCAAACTTCGAATTTTGAAATTCTGATCCAGGGGATAAATGCGCTGAGCTGAGGCGAGTTAGCTGGTGTAGTCGAAATTTCGAAAATCCAACTTTTACCCCCTCAGACTTGATTTGTGGATTTATGGACTGGTGCTTCTGGTTTTCTGGTACTTCTGGTACTTTGGTTTTCTGGTTTTTTGGTACTTTGTGAAACTAGGGTTTCACTTTCCAGCCACTGAAAAGGTGCGCTCTAAGTGCCAAAATGATCCTTGGGGGAGGATGCAACTTTCTAGGTGTTTAGGGAGCTGAAAAGAGTTACTTTTGCAAAACCCTAATTTGCAGGTGTTGCAACAGTGATGTTTTTCCTCTTGCAAATTGTGCTTCCTTCAGGTTGGCTCTGATACCATGTTAATGTTTATGCCATTATTATAGTTCTTTGCATTTCAATAGATGAGAGCATCATAAGAACAAGATCACTAAGAAATACACATTCACAAGAGACACAACATTTATCCTGGGAAACCCTCTAGGGGAAGAAAACCCAGCAAAAGCTTCCTTATCATAAATAGCTTATACAATGTTCAAGAGATAACTCAAACCAATATAGATAGTCCTCCCCAAGAGATGTGCCAGTCTTCTTATCCTCTCTCTAACTGGTAACTGCAGCTTGCCTCATAAGATAATGAGTAAGTGAGTTGTGTGTTTAAAGTGAGGTGCTAGCCTCCTATATAGACAAGACTTGCACGTGTGAAAGGGTTTCACTGGCAGGGCCGACCTCTCACTCTGGGTGGGTAAACCCACCTTTAATTAATTATGGGCCTTCAATAATAACTGCTAGGGCTGACTTCTTATTCTGCCTATTACAATTGTCCGATGACCAATCCGCAAAAGGGGATTTGGTCCTAATACAATTACCGACATGATTAATCCACAATGGGGATTAATCCTAATAATAAAATAGCAATAGTAATAAGAATGCTCTTCGCAGTTACATTATTTCAACAAATTCCTCCTTAGCTGAGAGGGAGTGTTGATGATTATAGTTGTGTGAGACATCCTCTAAGACACAGACTGAATGAGTTAGCCTGAGAGAGAGCCCATGAGTTGGGTGTGCCCATGAGATGGGTGTGTTGTTCTTCTCTGAGACGAAGAAGGAACGTTGTGTGCCCCTGTGTGGGGTGAGGAATCCCATGTGTTGGGTGTGCCCATGAGATGGGTGTGTGGTTCCTCTCTGAGACGAAGAAGGAACGTTGTGTGCCCCTGTGTGGGGAAGCCCATGAGTTGGGTGTGTGGTTCCTCTCTGAGACGAAGATGGAATGTTGTGTGCTCCTGTGTGGGGAAGCCCATGATTTGGGTGTGTCGTTCTCTCTGATATGGATATGAAACGATGTATTGGTCTCCTCTGTGCAGAGAGTTGAGATGATGTGATACTCCAGATGATTCTTCCATGAGACACAGTGAGAAAGGGATCTGTTGAGTTGGACGTGCCTGTGGTTGAGCACAGGTGAACATGATCCTAGTGGCTAAGCATTAGTGAGTGTGATTTTCCTATGAGACGCAATGAGAAAGAGATCTGTTGAGTTTGACGTGCCTATGGTTGAGCACTAGTGAGTGTGATTCTTCTGTGAGATACAGTGAGACAGAGATGTGGACACCCTTGTGGCTGAACACAGATGGATGTGCCCCTAGTGGCTGAGCACTAGTGGGTGTATGAAATCCCTTGCTATATTGTACAAGATTCAGACTTACCTGTAACCCTACTTGTGGTGTAAAGGGTATAGGTCGGCCATGCCATAAAGTAAAATATAATTAATGTAAAAGATAATTAATATGGTAATTATTAATTATATTATGAGTTATTGAGGTCGGCCCTGTTGTGCCAATAGATACTATTGTTGATAGGTTTAGTCTAATATAAATAAAGGTAAATTCCCCATCGAGGAATCATAACACAAGTGTGAGTTTGGAAATTTCAGCAAACACTTGTTCTAGGGATGAAGTGCGCACCTCTCTTGGGTGCTAGTCTTCTAGGGTTTTGTGAGCACCCTTTTGTGTGCTAGGTCTATGGTGTCGGAGGTATTTCTCTTGAAGAATATAAGAAAGGATTGGTTGGGTTTTCTTCCCTTGTTGAGAAGGGTTTCCCAGGATACTTCTTGTGTACTTGTGCATGTTGTTACTTCTTGTGATCTTGGTTACTGCAACAAATTGTTTATGGTGTAACTGCAATTGTTTATGGTTCAAGTAAAATGTTAAAATTGGAATGAACTTCATGCTTGAACCTAGCTTATTGAAAAATCAACAAAGCCAAGTGAAGATCTAGATCATGTCCCTTAATAGTTTTGGTTGTGGTGATCGTTAAATCATGTTCCTAAATCTTGGCAAGCCAATGAGCAATTTTTCCTGAAAGATGAGTCTGTGTAAGCAAAAACTTTACTGTAGGAAAAGGGACTCTTGCCTGCGTTTGCTTGGCCAAAATGAAATGCTTGAACTTTCCTATAGCTTTTACCAAGGCAAAAGTGTGTTTTTCAATCAAAGTATACTTCATCTCGTCATCTGATAAACTTTGACTCATATAGGCTATAACCTTTTCCTAATTTTGGTCATCAGTTTGCAGAAGGATGGCATAATTGCCTCTTTAGTGGCATTGGTATAGATGATGAAGTCTTTATTAAAATCAAGCTTGGCTAAAATTGGTGCAGAGCTGATTGCTTTCTTGATTCTTGTAAAAGGATTTTCTACCTCATCAATCCAAGAGAAGGTTCTATCCCGCTTCATCAAATTATGAATGGGTTTAACCATCACAAAAAAGTTAGGAACAAGATCTAAGTTAAAACTTAGAAAGGACAAAAGATTTCAGTCTTCACACCAAGTTCAAAACCTCATAGAACTCTCTCCTCTATCGCTCTTTGATAAGCTAGGAATGCATTTCATTTTTTTTAAATGATTCTTGCAATATTGTTTTTCATTTTCCAGCGTATCACTTTTGGTAGACAACTATTAGTTCATTTTAATGCACATATTGGTATAAAGTACTATAAATCATATATGTAACACAAGCAAGCTAGTGTGTGGAAGAAATAGAAAGGAAGTCCTAGAAGTGAATTATTTAGTTACTATGACTTGAATTTCCATCTATGTGAATATGAAAAGTTCCCTTGGATAAAATTGTGTTAGAGTGTAAGAATCATAGTTGGACATAACTTAAGGGTGATGAACATATAATGTTTTACTGTAGGGTTTTGTTTGAGCACATGCACATGGATATGACATGCTTAAAGGAAAAGGTCTCCAAAGTAAAAAAAACTATGAAATAGTAAACCTCTCCGATGGGAGGATTAGGATCTAAATCAACACTTGGTGACTCCCGCTTTGCTTTATGAAGAATTTGTGCTTGGAACTTCAGTGAATGAACTTGCCTTGCACATAGAAGTGGGGGGTGCAACACTGATATAGAGACAACCAAGTACTTGAGCTTACCATTAACAATGCCCATACTCAATTGTTCCACTAGAAGAGCAAATATGAGGCATGGATATGATAACTAAAATTAGGAAACAACACCAATCCCTTTGACCGACCCTAAAAATGCATTATAATTAGTGTTCTCAAAAAATCCAACAATCTCTAAACACTAGGCAAGATGGATTGGAAATTGACAAAAACAACAATCCAACACGAGCACGACCCTCGATGAGGGGAGTTAGTCGTAAGTGGCCCCTTAACAAAATATGCAAAAGAACAAGCCAATATGTGGCCCATGATGAACCTAAATCATAGTTAATAGTTTGGAGCCAAATCAAGGGTGAAACATAGAATATTTGACCCTAAATCTGGTTTTTTGGCTGCAATGGTTAAAATAGAGATTATTAGGTCATGATCAACTTGAAAAACATTGTAAATTACTTGTGATTATTGTGGAAAATATTTTAACTTATGATAATATAATTCATTTTTCCTTATAAAAGAAAAGCATGAAACATGACAAATAAAAGAAAGGTCTCCATTGAAAGTTTCACCATAGCTAGCTTGGATATTAATGGAAATATATAACAACAAAAATATATGGACGATGACAAAGATCATTGAATACATCAAAACTTGTGTAGGGTTTGAGCATTGTGGTATGGATAAAGTTGACATACACCATACGACATATGACAGTTATGCATTTTAATATTGACAAATTGTGACATCAAAATCTATGTGTTACATTGAAGCTATGACACATTGTACTCACAAAGCAACATATAACAACTTGTTAGATTGAAGTTATGACACATGGTACTCACAAAGCAACATACTACAACCCGTAGATCACTTTAGATACACATAGAATGATTTGTAACCTCATTCATAACCTTAGCTTTAGTCAAAAGAATGATACCTAAAGATCCCAAGTTTTCTCTAAAAAAGGAGATCCTAGACTATAATCTCTACCCATGAAAACATCATATACAATTCTCGTCCAAATTTTCAAAAAAGTATATTCATCTTTCTACCCTGAAAAAGTTCTTCTAGTCTTCCTCAAGGTACTCAATCAAATTTTCCATGGAGAGGTCCCCCAATAAAAGAGCTCTAAAGAAATTAGAAGAAAATTAGAACCAAGGAGCATGAAGGTATTCAAAGGAGTGTGCATGAGAGTTGTCGGTGATTTGTTAGATCCCATTTTAAAGTGCAACTCCATCCTTAGATAACTTGTTTGCTTTGGAGTTTCAGTCCTTGAAGGTATGCTTAAAAAATATGAGAGAAGTCTGATTTTAGAAGCATTATGTCATGAAAAAGAGGTTGCAGTGTGAAGTTGTGCAAATTGAATTCTCCTTTCATCTATTGAATCACAAGCAAAGAGTCTCCATAAATTTGGATTTGAGAAACTTCATTTTCCTAAGCTAGCATTAAGACTAGTTTTAGAGCCATAAGTTCACCAAAGTTATTTGTATCACTGCCAAGTCCAACCTTAAAAGAGATGCTATGAGTGTGGGAGAGATGTAAAACCCCCCTACCCTGCCTTTAGGGGGAGATCTATGGGTGGCTCCATCGAAAAAAGCCCATGGCAATTCTTTATTTATTTCTTCTTTAGATGAGTGCTTTGAGATGAATCCTTCCTTATATCGAGGAAAAGTAGAGAGAACCTTCAGACTTTGGATAGCACATTTCAATGGCATGGTATCCTTATCTTCAAAGAGCTTAGAGTTTCAAGATAGATAGATTCCTCGGGCTATGGTTAGAGGGAGAGATTTATACCTCTTTTTGTCCATGTTCATACACCAATTCCTAAGGGCTTCTTCGATGGAGTTCCCCTTCCAAGCATTGTTCAAACCAGTAAAGCAATTTGTTTCCTACCAGACTTCTAGAATATAATCATAAGTCATACTTAGATGAGAGTTGGTCTTAGAGTAATCTTTGTAGAGACAACATTGATTTGGAACCTCGTAGCTTATTTTTTGGAGGAGGTTCCACATTAAGGCTTTATTGTTTAATAGTAACCACATGAAGATTTTTGATTTGGATGGGAATTTGAACTTCCATAGAAGCCTCGACCACCAAGATTATAGATTGTCATTACCCTTAATAGCAAGTGATTTATATCTTAGCTTGGGCTCATAATTGCTTGTAGGATTCAAAGACCAAATGAGCTAATCTTCTTCATCATTCAAATTTGTGAAGCAACTTCTTAGCTTTTGAGTGTAGAGTTCCCATAGTAATGTTTTTTCCTCTCATAGTCCAATCTCCTCCTAGGAAAGCCATTGTAGTGGCCTATCCAAAGCTTTAATTTCTTGAGCCACTTGTCTTAGAGTATGGTAGCCCCAACTTCTCAAATAAAGACTTAGTTGAGGTGGGAGCTTTCCATATTATTGATGTGTTCTGATTATTTCAAACTAGCTTCCTAACCCATTCCTCTATGGATTAAGGAGCAATGCATTTATCTTTGATTACTTGTGCCTAGAGTCCAGAGCCTAGTATCAATATCCATACATTTTTGGTTGCCAGAGCCTTTGAAAAAGGGAATACGTTCTTCATGTCCCATCCACCTTGAAATTTTGGAGTAGCAAGTTTTTTCCAAGAGGCTAAAACCATCCCCTTTTTTCCTACCTCTTCAAACCAGAGGAACCTAAAACTTAACTCTCTGATTTTGTCTGGGACTCCTTTCATAATCCACACCAAAGATATCCAATAGATGGGGATGTATTCCATAATCGATTTGACAAGAACCAATCAACCACCTCTAGAGAGGCAACAATTACACCGCGTATTGAGTTTCTTCTCTACCTTGGAAATTAACCACTGTTATCCTCCTTCTTTTATATAAATTTTCTTTCAAATGAAAGTCCAAACATTTAATTCCATCGTCTGTTGCCAATACTTGAAAATGAAAGACTCAGGAGTATAAAGCTTTCAGTAGGAGAATGATGACTTGTCAATATTTAGTTTTATACCTATTGCCTCACATAAGAGATTGATGACCTCTCTAAGGTTTTCAATCATCCCTCTAGTTCCTTTATAGAAGATTAAAATGTCATCAATGAAGAGTAAATGGGTGACATTGTAGGAAGCACTAACATTTATACCTTTGATGTTTCCAATTCTGGTGGTCTCCTTAGGAGATCTATTGAGGCCTTTTGCAAGAATGAGAAACAATAGGGGGAATAGAGGAAAACATTGCTCGATCCCTCTTTCAAGCATAAATAAGGGAGAGGCATCACCATTGATTAGAATTGCAAATGATACCGAGCTAATGCAACTCATTACCCAAGTAACAAAGCCATGACAACATCCAAGATGAATAAGGATGAGTCTAATAAAAAGCTAGCTCACATAGTGAAATGCTTTGGAGAGGTCCACCTTCAAGGATAGGGATTTTAGGTTCATGGTCTTGATTGAGTGGAGACTCTCTTGTGCTACCTCCACCGCCTCATAAATTTGTCACTCTTCCAGGAATCCAAACTACTTGGAGGAGATTTGATGAGAGAGTATTCCTTTCATCCTCCTTGATATTATTTTGGAGATAATTTTGTAAATGTAATTACAGATCAGGGAAATCAATCTGAACTTCTCAAAACTAGTGGGATTATCAGCCTTGGGGATTAGAGATAAGAAAGTGGTATTAAAAGATGCTAATAATTTCCCAGAGTTTCGAGAGACCTTAACCACTCGTTGAAGGTCCTCTTCAATGAAATCAAAACAACTCAAAAAGAACTTGACTAGAAGGCCATCTAGCCCAGCGATCTTATCCTTTTGAAAGCTTTGGAGAGTTCATAATAGCTCCTCTTTCTTGACGTCAACCATTAATTCTTAGTTATCTTCAAGATTAACAAACCTAGGAAAGAAGTTAGCGAGTTCGATGACTGCAACAATGGTTTCTCTAGATTCTTCTATAAAAAGAGAATGAAAATAATTTACCCCTTATGAAGCCATTTTAGGGAAGTTGGTAGCCATGGAGCCATCCTCTCCTTCTATCTTCCAAACTGAATTAATGATTTTCCTGTTATTGGCATACCCGTGGAAAATTTTTCATACCCTACCTACAACCATATAACTCTGCTTTTGATTCTCCATTCTTTTCCATGCCCAATAGAATTTGCCTTTTTTTTTTAATCTTTTAAGAGTTTATTCTCCTTCTTTTGATTCTCTGTGAGGAAACCATAGCTTTCTTTGTTGTAGAAGGAGTCTAAAAATTCTTTAGCTTCTCTCAAGATCCTATCATCCTTCTTTTTTTTCTCAATAGGCCAATTAATTGCAATATTCTTTACCCTTTTAAGGTTTTGATGAAATTGAATGGGAGTTGATTCATCAAGAGAAACAACAAAGGGATTCCATAGTTTATTTAGGAAATCCTCATGCTTTAACCATTCATGATTTAGTTCGAAGGGGTTTGGAGGTTTCTCTTGTACATGAACCACCTCCAGGAGCATATGATTATTGTCTGAGTCTCCTCCCAAGGAAACCCATCGACATAATCTTACGTTTCATCTAGAAACACTTCCAAAATTGAAAATTGATCCAATCTTTTTGCTATTTGGGCTTCCCTTGTCGTCTTGTTCCTCCAAGTTGGGGTTAATTTAGGAAGTTCTATGTTTGGGAGCCCGATTATTTCCAATTTATTAATGAAGAATCTCAAGAGGTTATCCACCTAAGACGTTGGTCCCCATAGCTCGAAAGCCCCTAGGGAGAAATTTGGATCTCCACCAATTATCACTAGACCTTATCTAGTCCAATCCCTACTGAAGAAAGATTTCCAATATTCCAGCGTGCCATAATAAGGCCCATATATGTTTATACAGGTGATTTATTTTTCTAGGTCCAAGGAGAAAAATGTAGTTCCCAACTTCGATACAAAATCCCAAGAGTTACTTAGGGAGAATGATCCTTTTTTCTATCCTATGATGCTCCCCTGATCTTCCTAAAGCATGAACAAAGCAAAAATCCCAATCCTTTAGTATTGTCGACACGTCATTAATACCTTTTTTTTTACACGGTGGGAAAACATATCATAACTCAGTTGTCAACTAGCAGTGGGGACAACCATCACTAGTTGTGATCCACAAATGCAAGCTAACTCATCACCGTTATTCAAGGAAAACCATGCCACCTGGAATAATCAGTTGGTGGTCCGTAAGGGGGCAAAGTTTCTCTCTTGCCAGTTTCACTCCTTACATTCAAAGAAGACGAGCTCTTAGCCAAACAAAAACAGTTTTAAGTCATACTCCAAGACTAATATATATATAGGCGTTGGCTAAAGGTTCTACCTTTAGGGTTTTTTGGTTGAAATCTGACGATGTAAATTTGGACAAAATCCCTATTTTATGTTGTTTAAATAGAAGGCGTACATATCCTACCCGACCTCCCTCTGGATTTGAACTTGTAATCTCTTAGGAGGAAACACATGTTCTTAACCATTAGGCCCACTCAAATTGAATAATTATAACTCCATTAAGTCTCACTATAAAAGACCTTCATCACGCTAACATGGTAGGCATGGTAGCCTATTTAAATATATTTTCCTGGATTTCCATTATTATTATTTTGTTTAAACAATAAAAATGGGTAACCTCTGAGGAGTGATTGCCATTCTTAACGTAGAACATGTTTTTACTTACATGCTAGCGATATGAGGGAAAACCAGTGGTTTTGATACCAAAGCGAGGATTGGATATTTCTCCGCAGAGGGCGCAGAGGGCTCACACAGTTGGCAGTCGGTGTGAATTCAAAGAGACAAAGCATTTGTAGGTTCTACTTGCTCATGCAGTTGGCAGAGGGCTCACGCAGTTGATAGTTGGCAGTCGCAGTAACTGAGATCTTTGCCAAATACTGCACAGGAAAGGCAGCTCGGGACCACAGGAAAGGAGTCGCAGGACGGGACCACAGGAAGCAGCACGGGACCACAGGAAGCAACATGGGAAGCATTACATGGGAACATGAATGGGTTTTCTACATGAGAACAGGAATAGGAACATCATCACAACATTAGAGTGGACAGTGACGGGTCTAAGAACAGGAACAAGAACAACGAGAGGATTAGGTGGGACAGGCAGGTATTATCCTGTTCCTTATTCTGTGTTTCTTTTTTTTATTTTGTCCTACATGGCAATGGCAATACACTCAACACTCATAAAAAATGGGCAAGAGGTACTTGTCTCGGGTGAAACAAACCATTTAGGTCAAGTGAAAATTGCCTCCTCAAACAAAGCAGGGAAGTGGGTTTGGCTCAATGCCAAACAGTTTCGGGGCATTTTAAAACGCAACGTTGCTTGTCTAAAATGGGAACAAACAAGGAAAAAAAGGGCCCTCTGTAATAAACTTTCAACCAAGCCCCCTTTGCAAAGGTGTAACGGCAACAGAACTAAAGACAACGATGATTTTGCGTTGTACAGTCCCACATCCACACCTCTCACATGGTCATCTGACTTATATGTGCAAGAGTTATTAAATGCCAAGAGGAGATTGGAGGTTTTGGAAGTTAAAGGGCATGAGAGAGACCTTCAAATCCAATTATTGACAGTAGCAAACCGGGACTTAACAGAAAACGATAAAGTTTTAACAAAGCGAGTGACCATGTTGCAAGAAGCCCTTTTGGAAGCAAAGGCTGAATGGCAAGGCTTGAAGGATGTCAGGCAAATCAAGGAAGATTCCGCGGTGGAAATAAGAGAGGTGAAGAACTCTAAAACACCCAAAGTTGAAGGGAAAACAGGTGAACAAGCATACATCCATGGAGTGAAAGCAAAAGATAAAGAGAAAAGAGATTGTACAAAAAATTCCAAAACCTGGGTACAAGTCATTAACAATTCTGCTCATATGGAAAAAGAAACACACAGCCAGGGGGACGACATGTAAAGTAGAGAAAACAAGGAAAGACAAGGTAGGGCAACAAACATAATTATCAAAGGTGTGAGAGAGTATGGAAAAAATGAACGTACTCTCAATATTACAAGTGAATTCTTGAAGGACAAGTTGCTCTGGCAAGGTCGAATTTGCCAAGCATGGAGGGTGGGTAAGCCTAGTGGAGAGAGAGCTAGGCCCATAAAAGTCATCATGTCAAGCATACATGACAAACAAATTCTTTTAGGCAAGAAGCAACTCTTGAGAGGCTCTCACGTTTTTCTAGATGAAGATTTAACTATTAGACAACAAGAAGACAGAAAGGAAGAGTTGTTAAAGGTTAGGGCAGCAAGGGATGAGGGCAAAAGGGCATGGTTGTTCAAAGGAAAAACTGTTATTGCCTTTTTCGGTTCTCATTCTAAAACAGGACAACAAGTTGGTCACCAAGAAGAGACAACAATTTCACTAGCAGGAAAATATGCAACAAGGCCAGATGGGACAAATAGGGGTGAAGACTCAACTTTGAGTCTTGTAGTCCAAAACAAATAGCAATCAAACTATTCCCAGGTTTCCTTAAGTTTAGTTTGTTGGAATTGCAGAGGTTATCCTTGGAGGCGGGGACCTGGGTTAGGACCTATCGCAGAAAATAGGGACATAATTTGTCTATTGGAAACACATGAGCATGAAGGGTGCAAGACACCTATGTTTGAAGAGTATGTGAAGATGGCAGTGTGGAACAAAGCAACTGAGAATGGTAAAGGGCACGGGGGTATCATGGTCTTAGTGAAGAAAAAAAAAAGGAAGTCTCATTTAGTTAGAAAGAGAAGAATCAAATAAACAATACATTTGGTTTAAAATATCAGAAAATGGTAACATCATCAAGATTGCAGCATGTTATTTTGCTCCACAAGTTTCAAAAACATACAAAAGTAGGGGGTTTGATCACAAAGACCCCTTTGCAGCCTTAAAAAATGATATTGCAACGTACTCTCAACTAAGTGAAGTCCTTATAGTGGGTGATTTCAATGCTAGGACAACATGTGAACAAGCTAGTATTCTTCGTTGTAAGGAAGACTGCAACCCCATTTGGCTTACAGAAGAGAGAAATCATCAGTGGACAAGAGTTTCAGAGGACAACAAAAGTTCCAACTTTTTTGGCGAACAACTGCTTACTTTATGTGGGGCATTTGACTTAGTCATTTGTAATGGGGTGGCTAGATGGGCGAATTCTGGCAATTTCACCTGCAATACCTACAATGGAGCAAGTGTAGTAGACTATGCAATTTGCTCACATGGCTTGTGTGAGAAAATGGAGGAAGTTTTGATTGGTGAACAACTGTAGGAGTTGAAATCTGATCATAAACCGATCTATTTAAGTCTAACTTGGGCTGAACAACAATAACATGGGACAAAATATCAGCACATCAGGCAACCTCCTTCAAAGGGTAGAATTCTGTTTACCCAAAAAAACTGTAACACCTTCAAGATAGCACTAAAGAGGTTGTTTAACAAGGAGAAAATTCCATCCCAGGGCCTTCATAGCCATGAGTTAACAAATTTAATCCAAAGCGTACTTATAGAATGCAAAAGAGCAAAAAACATGAAATCTAAAACAAATTGCTTTCCGGTTAATGTTTGGTTTGATGAGGAATGCAAAACAACAAGGAAAACTTTGAAAGAGTCAAGCCATAAAGAAATAAGCATAAAAGCTTACAAGCAAATTGTAAGAAAGAAGAACGCTGATTTCATGATCTCAAGGAGGGAGGAACTAATCTTCTTGGGGAAAAATAACCCCAAGTTATTTTGGAAGGAACTTCAAACGAGAAAGAAACAAACTGAAAATAATATCACAGCTTATCAATGGTTCAAGTATGCAAAACAACTTTATGAGCAAGATCCTAAGGTGGAACCTCCCGCCCCCCCCGCCCTTGGTCAACACTACTACTAAGCTATTCATCGTGTAAGAAATTGAGGTGGGTATCAAAAAGTTGGGTGTTGGAAAAGCAAAAGATTTAGTTGAACTTCAAGCAGAATATCTAAAGTGGGGTTCAAAAACTCTTGCACCTCACATTATGAAAAATTTCAACAACATCATCCAGCAGAGATTTCCTACAGATTGGACAACGAGCCTAGCAATACCACTTTTCAAGAGTGGGGATGTCAACAATCCCTCCAACTATAGGACCATAATGATAAACCCCTTGTTTGCAAAGCTATTTGGAAGTATGCTAGAAAACAAAATCAGCAAGTGGGCGAAAGAAGGGGATAAGCATGCTAAAGGGCAAGCAGGGTTCAGACCTAAACACTCAACGATTGATCACGGTATAACTCTAAGGCACATCATTGAAAAAGTGTGGGAGAAAAAAGAGGAAGCCTTTTGTTGCTTTGTCGATTTCAAAAAAGCTTTTGACACAGTCCCTAGAGATAAGATTTGGCATAGAATGGAGGAACTTGGGGTTCTTATACATCTTAGAGCAGCCGTCCATAGGCTTTATGAGGAGGTTAAAGTCAAAATCAGAACGTCAGCTGGTATCTCCGAAAGTTTTAGGAGTGATATTGGGGTCAAGCAAGGGTGCCCTTTGTCCCCTACCCTCTTTGGCTTATATATTGACAAACTTGAAGAGTGGTTAAACTCACAGGAGGGTGATGGTGCTCTTTTGGGTGATTTTGTGATAAGGCTTCTTTTGTATGCAGATGACCTTATTCTGATTGCTAAATCCGCTCTTGGGTTGCAAGGACACTTAATTTCCCTTGAGCGCTTTTGTAGTACAGTGGGAATGTAAGTCAATACTAGCAAGACGAAAGTGGTAATTTTTTCTAGCAAAAGAAAACATAAGCAACATAAGTTCTACTTTGAAGGCAACACCCTTGAAGAAGTGGCAGATTACAAATACCTCGGAATTAACTTCAACAAAAATCTAAGTTGGGAAGGCTGCAGAAAGAAAAGAACTTTGGGAGGTTGGAAAGCGTTCTATGCTTTTCAAAATAGATGCAGAGAAGTAGAGCTATGGGATTGGAAGACTATGCAAACTCTCTTTGGGCTTTTAGTGATCCCGGTGGTTCTATATGGGTGTGAAGTGTGGGCCAGCAACACATCTGACTTACAGTGGAAACAAATTGAGAAGATTAAAAAACGCTTGATCACAAACAAGTTTAAAATTAAAAGTCCAGTCCCTTATGATATCATGTTGAGTGAAATGGGGGCTGCTCCTATTGAAGCAATTGCTATGGTGCGTCTCATAATATATCTAAAAAAAATTGAGCAAATGGAAGACAGTCGGTGGCCTAAGGTCATCTTCAATGACATATTGTGCAAAAGGAAGAAGACGTGGATGAAACAAAATATTAAATGGCTCAGTAAATGGGATATCCACTTGAACAAGTGCCCTACGAACAGTAAAGAGATAAAGGCTTTTGTTATTGATAGGTTCCACAAGCAAACTTGGGATAAAGGGCTCGGGAGAGAGAAAGAGTATTATATTGAAGAGTTTAACCCCACATACAATCATCATCAAAAAGCGTACATCGGGGCCAATATATCTTGGAGAGACAAAATGCTTATTGCCCAATTAAGAACCAATTCCCATCAACTCCGTTGTGAAACTGGGCACTGGAAAAGACCAAAAGAAGCTTGGGAAGAAAGGGTGTGTGTGTTTTGCACCTCCGGAAATGTGGAAACAAAAAAACATTTCATTTTAGAGTGTGAAGCTTTCAAAGACAACATGGACAACTATATAAATATCTTGACAACTAGCTCTTGGAATGACTTATTCAGTGAGGGGATAGTGGAGAAATTAGGAGAGCTCATCATAAAATTGAACAGAAAAAGGGCTGAATTGTTGAAATCAGTGTGTAAGGCAGTGTATCCCATAGGCTATTGTTAGCCTCGTGTACGTTAAAATTACTTCTTCTTCTACAACTTTAGAAGGGCCCTTCATAAGGGGCTCGAACCATGTGCGTAGTCTTCCCTCGTTGGGAAAATATATATGGGTATAAAACGAAAAACAAACGTTTCGGGGAGGAAAATATGAGCATCGAATGGCCATCCTCTGCATTCAACGGTGGATGAAGAATTGACACGTGTTCCAAAAGTCGAAATTCAAAGACCGAACACAGGATTTATCGGAGTTTTGAGTAGTGGAGCAGCGTATTCGATAAAACAATGGCGCTATTATGCCATTGCTCACGCACGCACAGTGCTCCTACTGCTGCACTTGCATTTGGTCCGCGTTATGCGCAAAAAAACAATACATTCGTTCTCAGGTCTACACCACCCTATTTCAAATTATAAGTTGCCTGTTTTCCTTTCCTTTGCTAGTTAATGGGGGTGTTTCTGATTAAAATTGTGATTAATGCGAGGGACAGGGACAGGGGACGACGGAGGAGGAGGGGTGTGTGTGCTGCTTCGAGCGGAGATGGAGGAACAAGACGACCTCCTCCTCTGAGTCTTACTTACCTGGAGGTTCGCATTCGGCAAGTCCTTCATTTTTATCTTCAATTCAACTCAACCCAACCTGTTTGTAATACCTATATTGGCGTGGGATGACATTGAATGGTGCGTACAGGGGAATAGTTGGCTGTGGGAAGTGAGCGGCACAAGGGTGGCTGTCGATCCCATCTTGGTAGGAAATCTCGACTTCGGAATTCCATGGCTTTATGATGCAGCTAAGAAGACCTTAAAGAATTTCCGGGTGATTCTCCCTCCACCCCTCCCCTTTTGTTTTGTTAATAGCTTCCTTTCTGCCATTTCACATCCAGGCACAGCCCAATACAATTAATAGCCAAATGGACATTTTAGAGACAACAACTCTCTCATTCTTATTGTCTTAAAGCTGAGCACACACTCTCGTCCTAGAGAGTGATCAAGTTTGCAGGGCAATTTAAATGCCCAGTATATTGTCAACCGGTGACAGGTCTCGGTTCGATGTCAATGCTGGGTTGTTTCATACCCCCACCATGGTTCAAATCCTTGTAGATACTTTTGGCCTGGGTGGCTAGCACATAGAGGGAGCTGTTTCTTGTGGTTGGGACCAGGTGCAAGTATGGGGAATCAAAATTTTCAAGTCTTGTACAAGTAACAATAACACAAGATTAAGTATTCTAATAACATCAAGTCTTCTAACATTGACCAACAACTAATAAGTCAACCTTTTTCATGCTCTTAGTTGCTTAACATGGCACCTCTATGTTCCTTCTACCATGGAAAGAAGAGTGTACACAAGGTTTTAACTTTTAATACTTTGTTTCCTTCTGAAGTTTTAGGATACGTTTCCTTTTGAGAAACTGACTTTTTGAAAAGCAATAAGAATACCAAGACATAAAAACCCAAGGACTTGGATAAAGGGCAATCACAACAGACCAGAGAAAAAAATAGAAATCTGAAATAGAAAAAAACTAAAAATAACAAAGAAAACTGAAAGTAAAGTTTCAACAGATACCATCCTTGTGGGGTTCTACTAAGTGGTGTAGTGTCACATTGGGTGAAATTTGGCTGAAACATGGTGCCGTTTTGATGCTTTTCTCCCAGTTTCCAAAGCTGAAGTTCTAGTGTCCATGCGCTCCTGAAGGCTCCAAGTCCAACTTTGGCTTCTGACCATTCAAGCCTCGACTCTTCAACAGTTTAATGTAGTGACCATTGACTGTGACACATTCACACGCAGGGATTTGCAAATGCTCTCAAAATTCAACAGTCGGACCAGTTCCTTGTATTGTCTCACAAAATATGTGATAACAATGATTTTCATGGCTTTATTAAACTATTTTAAAGTTAAGGTTTAGGGTTACAAACTTACGCTAGTGTTTTTTTAATTTTTTTTTCTTCTCTTTCATTTCTTTGCTATTTCTTTGGAGATGGTCTATGTTTCTCAAGAGATGTCGACAGTTTCTTGAATAAATGACCATGTTTTGCCAAAAATGGAGGGGGTTTCTTAGGCAATGGGTTACTCATCAAGAAAACCAGAAAATGGTACTAGAAATGGTGTTTCTTATGGGTTTTGCCTAGGTATGGTGCCTCGATGCTAGGTTTTTGGTAATGTAGCTCCCACCCATAGCGTTAAGTGATTCTTTCAAGTGTTGTAAGCTGATGACACTCCATTGTAATACTTCCAGAATGGGAGGAACAAGCTTGCCACTGTGATGATCAGAGGTATCATCCAAAAAAAATGTCCACTATAATGTTTCTTGTAAGATATAAAACAAAGCTTAAATTTAGATTTTTATTTTGCAAAATCTAAGTAAACAAGGCATAAAATTTGCAGTCTTGAAAATAGATAGAAAACCATTTTTCCTTTCAAAATATTTTACTTTAGAGCAAGTTTTTACTATTATTTTTCATTCAAAGAGAAAATTTCTCAAAACCTTCCCATTTTAATGGTTATGAAAAATCAGAAGTAGTGATTTTGAGATGAAAAGTAAGTTGTTTTTCTGTTAAAGAGACCGGGAAACCTTAACTAACGATCGCTTGTTCATTCCCATTTCAAAGCTAAACAAATAGTATAATCTATATTTTATTCAATTAAAAGTTGTAAAGGCACAAAAGGTACCCCTTCCCTAGGCCTCATTGTGGTCACATTAGAGGTTTTGAGGGGAGGGGTTAACCATGGGGGTCATCAAGGATTGGGCCATTACGTTTGGCACATGAGGGAATGCTAAGGTTTGATTGTATAAACCGAAATTAAATATGGAGCAAAGGAGCTCATTGGATTGGGAGGACCAATCTTGAGAAAAGGTGGGCTTGGCCACAATGTTGCTCATTGGATCAGGAGGACCAATCTCGAGAAAAGGTGGACTTGGCCTGGAATGTTGCAGATATTGTGAGATTTTCAAGTTGCTGATATTATTGCATCAAAATATTGCATTTTTTTGTACCCTCGATAATATTGTTATTTTTAAAAATGTCATTATAAATTTTGATAATATCGTGAGTTGATGGAATTTATTGATGGGTGTCAATAACCCTTTAAGATCCGATTTTTAGTTCTTTTTACCTCATTTTGAAAAATAGAGGCAGGGGATTGATAGTAGTGGAGTTTCTCACCGTCTTTCATTGAGCTAAGGAGGGGAAATCTAGTGTTTTCATTACCATTAGCAGAACTACTGTGGAGTGGGGATAGATTCTAATTTATGATTTCCATATTCTTGTATGTATAAAAAAATATGCTTGCATTTTGTTTGTTTTTTTGATATTTAGTATAGGGTTTGCAATGTCCAATAGATTTGCCTCTTTTTGCTCATTATTAATGGGAGATTAAATCGTCTCTAGGTCCAATCTTTTATTTGTAACATTCTTTTGTGCTGATTTCTGTTTATTTTTGTGCCCTAGGTTTAATCAGTTCCCTACAAAAATGCCAAAGGCATCAACCTTGTTATTGTTAAGTTTTAATGCTGTTATTAGGTTATTTCCAAATTACATGAGCATTCAATGCATTTCTAAAACAACATCATAAAGAGGATCACTGAAAGAAACACAATCACAAGGTACGCAACATTTTATCCTGGGAAACCCTCATGGGGGAGAAAACCCAACAAAACTTCCTCAATAATAGATTGCCAATACAATGCCAAGACTAAGACCAAAACACCAAAAATAAACTAAGACTGAGCATGCGCCTCTCTTCTCCTTCCTCCTGCAACTACAACTGCCTTCAAACGATGCGCATTGGATGAGTGAGTGAGTGAATGATTAAGTGAGGCGCCACCCTCACTTATAAATACTTGTTGAGGAGGCGCCAGGGTTATGTCTCTTCACTTAATAGGGCCATCTTCTTCCAAGAGTGGTTAAAACCACTTTATAAACCCTAGGGGCTGACTTTACAAGTGCCACTATATAAATATGATTTGACCAATCCACAAAAGGGGATTTGGTCTTATACAAGTCCCGACATGATCAATCCACAAAAGGGGATTTGATCTGTAAGATAATAACTCAAATATAATTAGAATATTCTTCAAAGTTACAATATTTCAACACTCCCCCTTAACGAGAAGCGTATTCTACTGACATAACCCAATACAACATCATCAGGAGAGAGAGAGGGAAACATCATCATCAAATTCTGGAACACTGACTGACACATCTACAAATCATCGAAAGTTTTTCTCATCATCAATATCATCATCCTTCACAGCATGGAGCTAGAGGAGCATCATCATTATCATCAGCATGAAGCTGAACATCAACATCAATTAGCATAACGCTAGAACAACAATATCATCAACCCGAGCCTGGTACACCATCATCAATAGCATGAGGCTGGTACAACATCATCAACAACACGAGGCTGAAACAACAACATCATGAGCACGAGGCTGAGACAACAACATCATCAACATGAGGTTGAGACAACGACATCATCATCATATGGCAACAAAATGAGGCAGGTGTAACAACAACATTTTGTGGTACTCTGACAGAGCATTCTTATCGGACCTTCAGGATCTGCCCAGGAATCATAAGATTCCCTAGGATATAAAATCCTAACAAGCTACCACGTGGTACTTTGACAGACCATCCTCACCGGACCTTCGGGATTTGCCCAGGAATCACAAGATTCCCTAGGATATAAAATCCTAACGGAGCTACCACTACTGACCACAACTGGCATATACATGCACAAGTACTCTGACAGACCGTCCTTACCGGACCTTCGGGATCTGTCTAGGGATGATCAATCCCCTAGGATATAAAATCCTAACGGAGCTACTCGCTGTTGGTCAGGACACCATAGTATCATCAACATCACTCCCCCTTTCGAGGGAGGTCCTTGTTAGAATATAGAAGATGGTGTGCTCGTTTTACCATTGACGATACCTTCGTCACCCAACCATAGGCCGAAGCCTCCCTCCGAGCACCTTAACCTCAACTGAGAATTCCTCCGGAAGCAAACACTAGGCTAGATAGCCAAACAAAGGGTAGCGCACCTCTCTCTCAGGATAGCACAACACAAAAGACTGATCAGATAGTCCCAAACCCTAGCCAACAGATAATCAAGCCAATACTGAAAACTTGCTGCTGCTGCAGTTGCATCTGCAACCCTCCTCCAAACTTGCGCACAAGACTGCAACTGCAGTGCGCACCAACTGGGAAACTGCAATTCTGAGATACTGCAAATGAGAACTGGTGCCTTGTATTTATAGTAGTCCTGCCAGTTTTGCTGGGGTCGACTTCTCCTTCTGGGTATGTGTCTGTTCAGTATATTATTATTATTTCTGGCCGACTTCTTCTCTTGGAGGCTAATAACCTAATATAAATTATCTTCTTGAGCCGACAAGGCTTCTAGGGTTATTAGCCAACTCAT
>ML780888.1:1050199-1063853 GCA_009831015.1 Picea engelmannii | reverse complement strand
GGAGAGAGGGAGAAGAGTGGCGCATCTCTTGGGGAGGACTTTCTGTATTGGTTTGAGTTATCTCTTGAACATTGTATAAGCTATTTATGATAAGGAAGTTTTTGCTGGGTTTTCTTCCCCTAGAGGGTTTCCTAGGATAAATGCGGTGTCTCTTGTGAGTGTGTATTTCTCAGTGATCTTGTTCTTATTATGCTCTTATCTATTGAAATGCAAAGAACTATAATAATGGCATAAACATTAACATAATCATCAATAAATGATACATAGTATACATACCCGCTTAGAGAAGTTGATGGCATTAGACCGCATACATCTGAGTGGATGAGTTCCAAGATTCCTTCTGCTTTATTGTAGCTCTTTGGGATTGGATTCTTTATGTTCTTTCCTTGTGCACATCCCTTGCATACATCTTCATGATCAACCTTGAATTTTGGTAAACCTGTAACTACCTTGCTTACATATGGTAAGGCTTTGTAGTTGATGTGAGCTAGTCTTCTATGTTAACGTTCACAAGGATTTTTAGTAGAGTGAGTTAAGGCTACATCTCAGTGGCCTTTTAACTTGTACAAACCTCCTTCTATTCCAATAACAACTGCATCTTCTATAGTTTTTCCTTTAGGCCACATAAAAACTTCACCATCTATAAATGCAACCCTAAAAGCTTTCTTATCTAGGGTTGAGATAGAAAGTAAGTTCTTTGTCAAACCTGGTACATAGAGTACATCCTTCATTCTCATCGGAGTCCCTGAATCCAGTTTGTAGGTGGATTTTCCCATTCCTTTGATAGGGTATGTTATAGTGCAAGTTGTAGGTTGGGAAAAGCCCGACCCAACCAAGAAACAAGTGCTACAACTTGGGAATCCTACACCTAATGTCACCTCGATGTAGGTCCCGCACTTCAAGGGTGACTAGGTCACTCTTGGGAGGTGATCCCGGTGACCCAAGGGGGATTGAGACGGGGATGGAACGAAATGGGAGTGAAGCCCCTAGAGGTCAAGTCTAAGTGGGATGAAAGATGGGAAGAGATGCCTTGTAAGTCAAGTAATTGTTGCCCCACTGGTATAATACTTCTCTGGATGATTGTACCTGCCTGAGACACAAGAAAAAACACTTTACAATGATAGATGTTAGCTGGATCAGCAAGTTAATATTGCTGTCCCTAATTTGTAGCAGTAAATATCAATTTATATCAACAAATAAAACATCTAAAATCAGCATATAAAGATCTAGACTATTTAGGTAAATTAACATGTGTTTTCTGCAGAAAATTGCAGCCTTATGGCTGTAGCATTCAGTGGCATGCAACAACAAAATCAACCATGGAAAAGTGCCCAGAAGTAGCTCAAAAGATGTGCCCTAGTTAGTAGAGTAAATGAGCAAAGTTAGAGAGCTAGTCTAAGGTTAGTTTAGGAGTTATAAGAGTGTTAGTAGCTAGGGTTATGCATCCCTAATGGCTGTAGGTTAAATTTTATAACAACAATTAGATTATTGGGAGAGAGGGGACGCCCTAGTGGGGGAAGACTCCTCTCAATGAGGTAAATCAACTTCAAGCAAGAGAACTTTCAAAAGGTCAAAAATTATGTTTCCCAAGGCAATGATTTTATATCTCCAATGCAAAAGAGTATGACTAGTGCCTTTACTATTGGGTAAATGGAGTCAAAGGAGCTTAGAGAAGCTACCACCTTGGGGGTGTAAGCCCTTTTACTTCCGAAGGAAAGTTTCTCTAGGCTAGGGTTTAGGCTAAGAGGGTGTATGCCCTTATACTTCTCTTAGCAAACCCTTATAAAATCAATAAGATGAAGCATAAAGTGATGAAGACTAAGGTGGGGGTGTATGCCCTTATACTTCCCACCTAGTTCCTAGCACAATAACCTTGACTTGAAACAAATGATAGCAAGAAAAGTAACAAACTGTACCAATTCAAGGAAAAATGCCAAGATAATCCACCACAATAGCAATAGAATAGCCTTCCAAGGCTAGCGCATCACTTCTTCCATCAACAATTTATAAGTATAGCCATACACAAGTGCAAAAGAGATAAAAGAGCCAAGATAGCCGAAAATTTCAGATCAAGTCCTCTCACAAGAGGGAGAGTTATGATTAAAATGAGATCTTATGGTCTCTATTTATACAAAATGTAGCTAACATAGTTTGTCCACAAATTAAGGAGTAAAACACAAGATAAGGGGTTAACAACCCTAATCTTGCCCCCTTAACAAAGTAATATTAAACAATTCACTTAAAATTTCACTTTTTGCACAAATAAAACCCTAAATTAGGAGGACGTCACCCCTTTAGGGGATGTTTTTCCACTTTGAGGAAGACGTTGGTGTTGGAGAAGCATGGATGGGCCTCCAAAGGCCATGTGTCAAGCATCTCCAAAGGCCATGTGTCAAGCATCTAGGAACTCATATCATGGTGAAGACCTCCTCAAAACGTTCATGTGTCACAAGAGTGGCACCTCACCACCATGCCCTAGCCCCCAAGATCATGACGTCAAGCTCAAAAATGGAACGTTTTGCCCCTCTTGGGAAAATCGTTTGGCAAGTAAGGGGTGGGCTAGGTTGTTCAAGTCATCATCAAGGCCGTCCAAGTCTGATCTCTCTCATCCGGCATGTGGGCCTCGGACATCCAATCTGTGGGCTTGTAGCCCCATGGAAGCCCAAGCTAGGCTTGTTCTCACAAAGCTGTCCACCAACTAGGTCCTGTAAAGACAAATGAACACACCCTCCAAGGTTCTCAAGTCATAACATCATGATAAGTGAATCCAATCAAGAAATAAGCCATCTAAGTTTGTTCATCGAAGATTACTATATCAAACAATTAATAGCTCAAAGACACTATGCGACTTGTCAGGCTTAAATATGGGAGGGTTGACGAGGTGTCCTATTGGGTAGATCTTGCCCTAGGTCAAGGAGAGCTTCCAAGAGATCCCTTTCTAAGCCATGTAAAATGTATGAGGTGGATGGGGTCAAGACTCAATGGGCATAGGGCTCATGACATACAAGGGGTTGTAGTGTCTCATTCATGGGTGCCTTTGTAGAGGGTGTGTGGTACCTTCGTCTGCAATGCACTTTTTTCAAGCCCATCAATTACGTTTTATCTTTCTTTCTTTATATTTTCTTTCATAATAGCATAAGGAGAGATTGAAGGTCACTGCCCTGGCATGGTGACCAAGTGATGGAAATGTCACCCATAAACACCTAATGGAAATGAGAAGGTCGGCTCGTGATGAGATCCCCTTTCTCTCAGCTATGCAATTGAGAGCCATCGCCCTGGTTTGGTGACCAGATGATGGCAATGTCATACCACTAGATATCCATGGACGTGATAGGTCAGCTCGTGATGAGACCTCCTATCCTTCCACTAACCTTTCAAGCATTTCTTTATTATATTGTGGGTCACCTTTATTCAAAGATAAGCGTTTCATTGCTTTCTTGGGTGATCCCTGGGCGAAGCATCTGGAAGGCTTATACAAGGATTTTATCTTTTACCCAACACCAACCCCTCTGGGCCTTTAGCCCCTTCTTCCCATAGAATGAGGGACAACCCCTTCTTGGGTCAATACACCCTAAAATCCCAAGAGATAAGGAAATGGAGGGGAAAAATGATGGAAAGTGGTAAGTATGGTCGGGAACGGTATGATGGCTCATTAAGGGATTTCCCAGTAGCAAACCCATCCCCAATGAAAACAACTTACTAAGGCACATTGTCAACCACTAAGGTGAAGCAGGGAAAAAGACATAATGTCCAAGCACATATCATGAAATCTAGAGCAATCTAAAATACAACATAATTAAATGGCTTAAATATTGAAATGATGCTCACCATAATACTGACTTGTACCTCATGGAGCAAGGCCCATTGCCTTCCGGAAGCCAGATGGTGTGGTGGATGCCATCTGAAAACCTGTGACCATCTATGGTGGTGAGTGGGTTTTCCATCTGTGCAAAGGGTACAACTGGTCATGCAGTCTCTCGACAATCCATATCTGCAACTTGACGACACTCCATATCTGCAACCTGAGGGCCTCAAGACATCATCTCCTTAGTTATCCATAAAATGGGGATAACATGGTACTGATAATCATCTCCAAGTGAAACTTTCTGGGGGAAGTCCTTTTCTGTAAGGCTAAAGAGAATGTCTTTCTGACCTGTCATGTGCTTAGAGGCACCACTATCTATGAGCCAAGTATCCTCTCCAGGTGTCACAGATCCTGAGAGGATGGAAAACAAAACATAATCTTCAATTTCTTCTTTAGTCAACTTCTTGGGTGGCTCATCATCTTCAACTGCATGGGCATGATGCCTTTTGTTGTTTCTCTTCTTGTATTCTTCCTTTCTGGTAGGACAATTCTTAGCATTGTGTCCCATCTTATCACAATGATAACATTGATAAGAGGAGAAGTCTTTTCCCTTTCTTTGACCCTTATGATATTTCTGGAATCTCTTTGGAGGGTGAGATTCTTTACAAAAATTTGTCTCCTTTTGGAAATGAGACCTTTTCTTTCCTCCTTTAGCATGAGCAACTAGGGCTTGATCTTCATCCCTTAATAGTACAGCTTCTCGGTTGGCCACTCTTGTTTCTTCTTGAACACATTCTTCCCATAGACTGTCAAATTGGAGTTTCTCTTTTCTTGCACAGATAGTTTGGATGAAGGCATCCCAAGGTCTTGTGAGACCATTAAGAGTTGTCATGATGAGTTCATCTTCATCCAAGTTGTCTCCAATTGCTTCTAACTGTTCTTTGAATTGAGAAACCCTATAGAAATAGTCTTGAACTGTTTCTCCTTTCTACATCTTTGTATTCTTGAGTTGGGTTCTCAAGTTCATCTTTCGATTGATGTTCTTTCCTTCATACATTCTGGTTAGGGTATCAAACATCTCTTTTGGAGTATTCTTAGAAGACACTTGAGGGATCAAGTGGTCTCTAATGGAATCTGCAATTATCCTTTTAGCCCTAATCATATCCTTCTTGTACTTCTCTTTGGTTGCTTCTTCTTCAAGTTCCAGTACATTTTCTTTTATGAATTTTGCAAGGTCATTCTCTTAAAAAATGAGTCATGTTATCCCCTATCCTAGGGATAACTAAGGAGATTATGTCTCGAGGCCCACAGGTCCTAGACATGGAGTACTGAGAGCCATATGACTTGAGCTTGGCCCTGGAGGGTCCATATTTTCTTCAACGCCTCCTATCTATCAACAACAACAACATGCATCTCATCGGTTTGATTCTGAAGTAGTAGTGGGTCTTGCTCCATGAGGTAATGAGTTCGGGTATCATGGTATGTGTCACTCTGATTCTCAAAACATTTGAATATGTGCACTGATTTCTCTTTTGTTTTATGATGTTTGCTTGGAAATTATGCTCTTTAACTTGTCCATACCTGGGGGGGGTGACAGAGTGCCCTAGTAAGTTGGTTCCCTTATGGATGAGTTGCCACTGGGTGGGTCTATGAAAGGGCATCGTCCATTCATTCCATACTTACCACTTTTCATCATTATCCCTCTCATCTTTCCCCTACATTGGTTCAGGCATTGGGTTTGCCAAGCTAGTAAGGGTTGTACCTTGCCTTGTGGGAAGAAGGGGCTAAAGGCCCAGAGGGTAAAAGTAGCTGGAAAAAGTTAAAAGCCAAAATGAAACCTTGAGATGCTTCGCCCAGGGATTTCTGAAAAAGCAATAAATAACTTCTCAGCAAAAAAAAAAGGGATCCGTAAAATAAAATAAAACTTAAGATCTAGTTGGTGGATAGGAGGTCTTATCATGAGCCGACCTATTAGGTCCATGGGCATGTAGCGGTATGACACTGCCATCCATCTGGTCACCAAACCAGGGTAGTGGCTCTTGGTGGCTTAGCCAAGAGAAAGGGGGTCTCATCACGAGCCATACTTCTCATTTCTGTGAAATGCTTGTGGGTAACGCTGTCACCACTGGTCACCATGTCAGGACAATGTCCTCCAGCTATTCTCTTGAAAAGAAAAGGCAATAAAACAAAGAGTAAAAGACATTGAATGGGCTAGGAAACAATGGCATCCATGACAAGGTGCAACTCACCCTCTACAGAGGCACCCACAGGTAAGACCTACATTTCCTTGTTATCACTGCACCCCTTGCCCAAACATTTCCTACACATTCTAATACATCTACATGACCTAGATTGGTCTTCACCTGGGAAACACCCTAAACCTGAGGAGGATTAGCCCAATAGGACGTCCTGAGACCCTCTCCAAACCTGGCTTGTTAAACTGCATAACGTCTTTGAGCATTTGTTTGGGTAAAGGGAGGTTTGATGCACATGTTTGGGTAACTTGATTATTAGACGTGATTGACATTGCTATGATCCATGTGACTTATGATCCCATGGAGGGCGTACTTGTTGTTGCTGTAGGACCATGCCCGACGGACAGGTACATATGGGGAGATGATTAGTTCGGACCTCCACGGGGCTAAAAGCCCACCAGATGGATGCTGTGACCCCAGCCAGGGGCAGAGGGACACCGGAGTTTTGCATCGGAGAAAAAGGGCCTTCCACTAGAGACACTTTGGCAGGCCTGGACCTAAGGGGGTCTTGCCCTTCCACCATGACGTTGGCCCTTGAAGGCCCCTGACGTCATCATATTGAGCCTTGACATCATCCAGTTAGGGTTTTGGCACGAGGACGACTTGGTTGGCACATGTGGCAGCTTCGGAGGCCTTTTGAGGCCTAGCGTTCCATGACGGGGCCTAACGTCACCCTAAGAGGGGCATGACATCATCCCTAAAGACAAATTCGGGTTTTAAATTGTTAATTTTATGTAAAATTGCATTTTTGATGTAAACTAGCCATATCGGCCTTTTTTGACCTAAAATGTAATTAAAGGTCATTGATATTGTATAAATAGAGAGTTAAAACTCTCATTTTTTCATCATCTTTCACTCACACAAGTGTGAGGTCTGAAATTCGACCCTTTTTAAGGGTACTTGGTTGAAATTAACAAGTGCGCAACTTCTTGGAGAGGCGATCTTTGGTGTATTTTGGCATTTTCATGGTGGAAAGTTTTCAACTAGGGTTTGTGGCTAGATTATTCTTGATGAAGTAAGTAAAATTTGCAATTCGTCATTTATTTTGAATGGTTATGGTACATTTGCCTATTCATTTCTAAGATCATGAAATTGGTAGTTTGAAACCCTAGGGGAAAAGCACATGTTATTGTCCTTTTCTTTATAATTTTTCACCTACTTGATTTTGCTAGAAAACATCTCCTTTGAAGATTATACTAGAAGTAGAGCCCTACCTTTGTAGCACTCTAGTAGCATTGCTTCGCTTCACATATTTTATTTCAAGTTTGATCTAAGGAAGAAGGAAATTGCTAGGACCTAGGGTTACCTACTTTCTAGCATTTTTTCCTTCCAGGATTTAGATATTGAGGCCTTAGGTTACTAACACCTCAATCATCTTACCCTTCCCTTTTGTTTATCTATTATCATTTGTGTTTTCCTCTAAGAATTGCTGCTGCAAACTTTGAGTCCATTACCCTAAAAGGCACTAGTTCACACCTTGCAAGTGATTGATTGACCAAAGCAACTCTTAAACCATCTTCCCCAAGTCTTTTACTAACTCTTTCTAACTCTAAATTAGACTAACTCACTAACTAATTTGCTGCTGTTGCAAAAGTGCAATGTCTCGTTTTTCCTAGGCAGTCAGGATACCCTGATGGTTTATACAGTTTCCCTTAAACCATTAGACGGATGAGCTAGGGAAATAATACTGGTAAAGTCACTTTCGAATTATAAAGTGAAAACATAGGAAAAGTGAGTTTATTATTATTAAACCCCTCTTTGAGGGCATTTCTCTCCAATTAATAATTAAATGAATATTTTAATGGAGAAAAGGACAAGTGAATGAATAAAAGGACGATTGAAGGGGAAAAGGGGATTATCGACGAATATTTTGAGAAAATTGTTTTGGAGAAAGCTTGCGAGCTTGAGACGAGGGTTTCGAAACCCTTGGAGAGAAAATTCGGTTTCGGGGTTGAAACAATACCTTCCTAGCTGAAAATTGGAGAAGCCACTCAGGCTTTTCATTTGCAGGGATTGGCATCGTGTTTGAAGCACTTCATTGAAGAAGGCATTTGTTTACAGAAGTGGCAAGAAGAGGCATTTGTTTATTGGCACGAGTTGAGGGTTTGATCTCTTTGTTGAGCTGGGCGCATTTCCCATTAGTTTGCTGCGTGTTTTCCTTTGAGGCGGACTCATTCATCACTAAGACATGGCTATCCTGCTGGGCGTAGTCTTTCATTGTGATCCTTGCTGTCCAACAGTACTGAAGCTGCGTTTACTCCTTTGCTGGCTGTGTATCTCATTCACAAGAGGTGCGCGCCCCTCTTAGTGTCACGTGGATGTCAATGCTGAGGCTGCTGCTGGTCGATCACCCTTGGATGGCTGTTTATCACATGAGGAGATGCGTATGGTTGAGTTGGGACTGCTAGAACTCATCCAACCAGACGGCAGAACAATACTTGCAGGGGCGTACCTCCTTTATCAGCATGTGGGGGGCAGATTTGGACTGTTTCTTCATCGCTGTGTGTGAGGGGAGGTTTCAGATTCCACATACCAGTCATTGTTCACAATTTTGAGAGGTATTTTGCTCATTTTGATTGTAATAAAGTTCAACCACCATTATTTAATAAAATCAGCATGAGTTGTTTGTCTTTGCCCACTAAAATGTGACTGTTCTTTATCAATATCTTTATGGGTTTTTGTTAATGACCAAATAATACACTTGGCATGGCATTGGGGAGGCATAAGGGGTTAGAAAACCATCATAACAGCAAACCAAACCAAGAGACAGCCTGCTGTCCAATCAATTTTCACCTACAGCCATAATTACTGATGCATGCAAAGTGTTTGACGAAAGTCCAACACCAGAACTTGAAGGTTTTTTCCCACTTTTACAACGTAGAATATTTCAAAAAGATTGCTACAACTATCTATAATAGCAGCAAATTCATCCTAAAAACAAGACTAAAATGCTGATTATACATTGTCATTATTGCTTCTGACAATTATTATCATTTTGTCAATCTTAGGCTATTATTTCTTGTCATTTTTGAAGCATTACTGCGGCATAATTGTGTAGCTGTTGCTAAATCTATATTGCTGTTATAAATATTTATATTGCTTCAGTTTTACATCAGCTTGTTTATCTTTCAAGAGTTCATGGTTTTATGAAGCATTGACATCATATGGTACTTGCAAATAGCATCTCTTTTCTTGTTGTCTTGTTCTGGGAAGGTACACTTAAATATTATTTTGCTTCGTCTCATTAAAACCTTGAGACCTTTGACCAGAGTGACCGGTGAGAGGGGTGGGACTTTCTTACTACTTTTACCTTAGCCTTCTCAAACCCCCAGGTCACTGGGGACGTCTCCCCAGGGGTACTACTCCTAAATAGAAAGAGGTGTCTTATTAAGGTGACAGTGATAGGACAACCTCCAAATATTATTTTGCTTCGTCTCATTAAAACCTTGAGACCTTTGACCAGAGTGACCGGTGAGAGGGGTGGGACTTTCTTACTACTTTTACCTTAGCCTTCTCAAACCCCCAGGTCACTGGGGACGTCTCCCCAGGGGTACTACTCCTAAATAGAAAGAGGTGTCTTATTAAGGTGACAGTGATAGGACAACCTCCTTGTTACACCAATTTAGTATCCACTTGCCTTTGGCTTTGGGCAAGTACAAATTGCGCGATAACAAGTCCAATTCTGTACTTCTCGGCACAGAAATTTTCCACACCTTCTAACTTGTCAACAAGCCTGGTGCTTGCAGACATTTTGACCTAGAGCTAAGAAAATAACCAGAAAATGAAAGTGCTCAAAAAATGAATCTGAACTTACAAGGAGATGCGTTGGGCTGAGGCAAGTTGGCTGGAGTTGACTGTTACATCTAGATTGGTACATCTGGTACTGGTTCTGGTTTCCTGGTTTTCTGGTACCAGTCAAAACTAGGGTTTGAATTTCCGGAGAATTTGGTCACTGAAAAGGTGCGCTCAAGCTGCCAAAATATGCGCTAGGGTGGGGCGCACTTTCCTAGATGGTTTTTGGTTAGAAATTCCTCTTCAGTAAAAAGCCCTAATTTCCTTGTACAACAACAATGACGTTTTTAGATACCCAGTGAAAGGTGCTCTATTCAGTCAAGCTTTGATACCATGTTAAGTTTTAATGCTGTTATTAGGTTATTTCCAAATTACATGAGCATTCAATGCATTTCTAAAACAACAACATAAAGAGGATCACTAAAAGAAACACAATCACAAGGTACGCAATATTTTATCTTGGGAAACCCTCATGGGGGAGAAAACCCAACAAAACTTCCTCAATAATAGATTGCCAATACAATGCCAAGACTAAGACCAAAACACCAAGAATAAACTAAGACTGAGCATGCGCCTCTCTTCTCCTTTCTCCTGCAACTGCAACTTCCTTCAAAAGATGCGCACTGGATGAGTGAGTGAGTGAATGAACAAGTGAGGCGCCACCCTCACTTATAAATACTTGTTGAGGAGGCGCTAGGGTTATGTCTCTTCACTTAGTAGGGCCGACTTCTTCCAAGAGTGGTTAAAACCACTTTATAAACCCTAGGGGCCGACTTTACAAGTGCCACTATATAAATATGGTTTGACCAATCCACAAAAGGGGATTTGGTCTTATACAAGTCCTGACATGATCAATCCACAAAAGGGGATTTGATCTATAAGATAATAACTCTAATATAATTAGAATATTCTTCGAAGTTACAATATTTCAACAGTTATCGCACAAGTTGTAGGTTGGGCAAAGCCCGACCCAACGACAAAATGGTGACAACTAAGAGAACACCTACCCATTGTCACCTTAGGCAGGTATTCCCGTCACTTTAGAGATGAAGTAATCACCTCAAGGGGGGAATCCTGGTGACCCTAGGGGGAAATGAGTTGGAAAATGGTATGATGGAAGTGTAGCCCCTATAGGTCAAGGTACTAAGTTTGGAAAGGCTTGGGAAAGAGTCTTGGTGGTAGCCAGTGGTTGCCGAGAGGTATGAGTACCTACAAAGGATGATTGTACCTACCTGAGACACAAGAAAAGCCAAGTATGCAGGTAATATGTTAGGTGGACAAGCAAGTTAAGCTTGCTTTCCCTAATTGCAGCAGTAAACAGTAATGTATATCAGCAACAGAAAGATAGTAAGAGTTGCAAATAAAGATGCTAAAAGTCTAGCTGAATAAGCAAGAGACAAGCTAGTAAATACTAGTTTAGCCCAAGAATGAAAGAGTGAGACCTTAGCATGAAACAAGGCTGAAATGAAATAGTATTGCAGAGATAATATTGCAGCCTTATGGCTGTAGCATTCAAGTTATTACAGCCAAGAAATCAACCATCAAAACTTGCCAACAATCCACCCAAAAAGTGCGTTAGGGTTAGTAGATTAATGTGGCAAGCTTTTAGTAACTTTCAATTGTTGAAGAGTGAGTTATTAAGGAGTTTGTATTAGGGTTTCTGCAACCCTAATGGCTGTAGATAAAAGTGTATAACAGCAGCAAGAAACACTTAGTCAAAGGTGACTCCCTAGTGGCTCAATTAAGCATATAAAGCAAAGAATTGATTCCAATTTAGACAACCTCAAAATCTCGAGATTTCATGTTAACCAATGCAAGATTTTATTTCTCCAATGCAATTATATTAGTGCCTTTAGCTATTGGGTTATGGAGTCAAGTAAATAAAGAGTTAACAATGCTATCTCCTTGGGGGTGTAAACCCTCTTACTCCCCTAGGCAAGTAAATGTTAACTAGGAGATACTAGGATGGTGTAAACCCTTTTACTTCTCCTAGTAAAACCTTGTGCAACAAATAACTTCTAGACAAAAATGATAGATAATGGTGGGGTTGTAAATCCTTATATTCCCCAAGAAATCTAGCAAATCAAACTTGTAACCAGGTAATGAAGCATCAACAAGATAAATCCTTACCTAGTCCAAGAAATTACAAGATAAACTTCCTCTTACCAAGATAAATCCACCACAAATGCTAAAGAAAAGCTCCAAGAGAGGTAGCACACTACTTCTTCCACCAATAGCATAAAGAAACCAAGACAAGAGCACAAGAGGTTGCCCTAAGAGGGCACAAAGCTTAGCTAGTAAGGCTTCTCACAATGGGAGAGCTATGATGAAATGAGATACAAAACGATCTATATTTATACAAAATGTCTTAATCAGAGTTTGTCCACTTAAGTTAGGGTAAACAGAAAATAAGGGGACACCAACCCTTACTTTGCCCCTTTTACACTAGTAATTCATTTTTAATTCAAACTTAAAATTTAAAAAGTGCACAATAGAAACCCTAAAAAGACGTCACCACTCTAAGGGTGACATTTTGACCCTTTGAGCAAGACGTTGGAGACTTGGAGTGGAAGGTTGAAGTCGTTGGGGGCTCATGGAGCCTCCCTCTCATGCGCTATAGCCTCCTCACACCAAGTCATGCCAAGTGTCAACAAGTAGCAACTTCATCACCACCAAACCCTAGCCCCAATGATGATGTCAACTCCTTAAGGGTGACGTTTTGGCCCCTCCAAGCAAATCGTTTGGCATGCGAGGGATAGGCAAGGTCCTCCAAGGTGTCCTCTAGGCCTCCAAAGGCAAGTCATCGTGATCCGGCATATGGGCCCTTGGCATCCGACCTGTGGGCTTTAAGCCCCATGGAAGCCCAAGCTAGGCTTGTTCCTCCAAAAATGTCCACCAGTTGGGTCTTGCAAAGACAAATGGATACGCCCTCCAAGGATCTCAAGTCAAAGCATCATGATGAGTAAATCAAATCAATAAAAGAGCCACCTAAGCATGTACATCCAAACTGCCTCATCAAAATAAACCAATGCTCAAAGAGACCATATGCAATTTGCCAAGTTTAGGTATGGGAAGGTTGACAAAACAACCTATTGGGTGAATCTTTCCTTAAGTTTAGGGGTGTTTCCCGAGGGGAACTCCTTCTAAGTCATGTGGATGATGCAACATGGATGAGGGGAAAATTTTTGGGCATGGGGTTTGTTATCTATCAAAGTTGCACTGAGATGGACTTCCAGTGAGCTGCCAAAGTTTGAACATCATTTGTTCAAAATTTAGAGTTCAGAAGTTCCGCTGGTCAAAAAGACCACCCTGTACTCTACATTTTCCATAAAAAATTGTAATAAGAGGTGTTTGCATGATGAACTTGTAAAAGGTCTTAGCCACCTTAAGTCATAAGCGTGAGTTATACTCTGGAGTGTTTTTTCACTTACTAATTATATTTTGCCATTTTCAGGCGATTTATAATTTATGAGTTTTTTCACTCAATCCTCCAGAGCTGGAGTATATGCTCATGGTTAGGCTTGAGCATGGATCTAAGCCTAGTGTCTGATGTATATTACCATGCTAAACATCCTCCTAGAGTCTTATGGAAATGTATTAAGTCCCCCCTAGGATTTTTTAATTTTTCAGTTAATTAAAAAATTGCCAGAATTCGGCATTTTTTAATTAAAAAATAAAGATACTTTAAAAAGTGGTATTTGGGCACCAAATAGGCCATGGGGATGCTCATTTTTGGACCTAGAGCACCCATGTTACCTAATTACCCACTTACTTGAGTAAAATTAGTGATTTTCATCACTCA
>ML780888.1:1006936-1024405 GCA_009831015.1 Picea engelmannii | reverse complement strand
GGTGTGGAGGGGACCATTAAAATAATTTAGCCATCCATCTCACGTTGGGGAAAGAGGGACGTACCCTCATAAGGGTAGGAAAATAATTAAAAATTAATTTTAATTAAATGGGGGGTTAAAAGGGGTAGGTAAAGGTTAGGGAAGGTTAGGTGGGCTCTTTCTCATCACTATTGCCTTTTACTTCACTTAATTTGGTTCACTATTACAAAATTTACATTTTCCCATGTTCTGGGTTTGGCAATAAAAACCGCCATTTTCTCGAAAAACTCCTAAACGGACAAACAACCTAGCAAAACTTGTCCGACTGAGTTGAAACTTGGTTCACGGGTGCAGGGGGTCTCATTAGCTTTCTTTTGAGTACAAATACCCCTATCGCAAATCCCGGGACCTAAGTTTTACATTAATTACCCAGAATTAATTGATTAATTAATCAATTAATTAATTCGGAACCTTAAAAAAAACCTAGCTATACTTGACGGAATTCCGCGAAATTTTCTACACTGTCTGGCATAGTCATTTACAACATTCCTAAACAAAAGCTACCAAAGGATGAGACCATTAGAGTGCCTTTCACCACTTTGGAGGAAATGTGTGGAGGGAAAAACTCAAGGGAAGTTAGCCAGGCCCGAGAGCTCGGTTGACAACCTGAGGATAAAAAACCCTTGGTGAAAGGAACTCCCCCAATGGAAACATCCAAAGGTACCTGACCTAACTATGACTCATGCAGACCGATTACATTATAAACCCGCGCAGGGGTGCAGTAATCCTGCTTACAAAATTTTGTGCTTGGAGCATCAAATGCCCAAGTAGAACCAATACTGTCTTCGACATACTTGCATCTGATGATGCATATCTTCATGGCACATGAGTTGACCCCTAGTTGAATAGGCGGTCAACACTATCTATGCTATTGTTATCTAGTGAAATGCAAAGAACTCTAATAATAGCTTAAACCTTAACATGTTGCACCTTCGTTTTCAATGCATTCTTTTTCCAAACCCATTCAATGCCATTAATTAATTAGAAATCCAAAACCTTGGGTACTCCCTATTGGTGAATCGATTAGCTTGTGGGCTAGTACCACAAGGCCACTTGAAGCTAGAGGTACACAGAGTGCTATATGCAAGGAAAGAAAGTGACACTGCATGAGTGTGCACACCTCAACAAGTGGGGACATTTATATAATGTTAATTTGCTTTTGCAGGTATTTGATTTTTTAGGAGAAGCGTTTCATTGCTCTCAAGACCTCTTTGGGCGAGCATCTGGAAGGTTCATAAGTAGGCTTTTATCTTTTGTCAGCTATCTCCCCTCTGGGCCTTCAGCCCCTTCTTCCCATGAAATGAGGGACAACCCCTTCTTGGGTCGATACACCTGAAAATCCCAAAAGGTAAGGAGATGAGGAGATGAAGTATGGAAAGTGACATTTATGGCCGGGAATGGCACGATGACTTGTCAAGGGTGTTGATATTATGGTATCTTCGGGAGGTATCAACCTCCATTGTGACCCTTTCACGAGATTAGAATATTTCGGAAGCAAGAAAAGAAATAAATGTAACCCTAGAAGAGATGTCGGCTAAGAGAGATAATTAATATGAATTAATTAGTACCCAGAATGAGAAGTGGGCCCAGGTAACTTGCCAGAGCCAATATAAATACAGGGCGCCAGTTCTCATTTTACACAGAGCTCTCAGAATTATAGAGAGACCCTTGTGCGCACTGCAGTCTGGCAGTCTTGTGCGCAAGTTCTGGAGAAGGTGCTGCCGCCAAGTCTGAAGCCTATTGCTTCTCTCTTTTGGGTTGGAATATCTGATCAACTTTGGCTACTTCTTGCTTGGTGCATTAGCCTTGATTGGCTATTGGATTGCTACCAGGATTCTTCTCTCTGTCAAGGTCAAGGTGCTCAGAGGGTGGCTTCGGCCTATGGTTGGGTGACAATACTGATATTGTCTATGGTAAAACAAGCACATTCTAATAGGTTATGGGCCCACACCTCCTTCATTCAGTCTAACCGCTGGAAGGAAGCATAGCCATTAGGATACTAAGCTCGTTGAAGAACTGCCGCTAGCGTTTACTAGCAGGAGCAGCTTCCAAGACACTGCCGCTAGGGTTACTAGCAAGAGCAGTTGCAGAAAACCTAAAATCTCGATCCAGCACCTTGTGATGGAACATCTCGCTCAAGAAGAAGGTATTCAAGTGCGTTTTAGTCCAACGCACCTCTTGGCACTCTCAGAAGGCAGAAATGTCAAAATTGAAGTTTTGGATCAAGGCATGACCAGTCACCAGTCAACCAAAGTCATGAGTGAAAAGACTAGTCATGTACACTACTCAACACTCACAGGAACAATTAAAGATAACATGTGGATAATTGATAGTGGAGCTTCTAGACATATGAGGGGAGATCAAGCCAGACTCTCAAATCTAAATGAGAAGAAGACATCGTACAAGGTAGAGCTTGGAGACAAAAGCACTTACCGAGTCGAAGGATTTGGACAAGCCTTCGTCAAATTGAAAACAGGTAACAATGTTCATTTGAGCAATGTCTTATATTTACCTGGTTTAGAAAAGAATCTTGTATCCATATCTTGTCTAGAAGACAAAGGAAATAGAATAGCTTTCGTAGATTGAAAAGTGTTATTTTGGCATAAAGACTCCAACATAGAGAATGCTAGGGTTATTGGAACCTGTAAGGAAATCTATATAGACTACTAGAACAAAATGAAGAAGCTCAAGAAATAGATGATTACTCAAGAAATACTTGGTTGTATGTCCTGAAAACAAAGGACGAAGTGTTCAACAAGTTTCAAGAATTCAAAGTAGAAATAGAGAACCTCACAAACAAGAAAATCAAGACCTTGAGAACAGATAATGGAGGAGAATACATATCAAAGGAATTCGTTGCCTTTTGCAAATCAGCAGGGATTAGGAGGGAGCTGACTATTCCTCATAATCCTCAACAAAATGGTGTAGCAGAAGGGAAGAACAGATCTATTGAAGAAATCGTGAAGGCACTACTAAACGATCAAGGTTTATTTATGTTCTTATGGGGAGAAGCAACCATGACAACAATATATGTTCAGAACAAAAGTCCTCACCGCATATTGAAGGATATGATTCCAGAAGAAGCCTTCTCAGGTAAGAAACCTAATGTGGAAAATCTAAGAATCTTTGGATGTCCTGTTTACTCTCACATTCTCAAGGACAAAAGGAATAAATTAGAACCATCAGGAAAGAAGGGCATATTCGTGGGATATAGTGAATCATCCAAAGCCTATAGAATCTACATCCCGGAACAACATAAGATTGAAGTCAACAGAGACGCGACCTTCAATGAAAAGATGGCTTTCAAGAAATCCATAGAAGAAACTATAGAGGAAGAAGAGTATGAAGAGCCTATTGAAGAAGGCACATGTCTTCCAGACAACCAGAATGAAGAAAAGGAACAACTTGATCATCCGATGCAACCATGTGAGACCATTGATTCAGACACTGTACCTAAGACCAAGAAACGACCAGCTTGGCTTGAAGCAACCCTACAAGAAGCAAAAAGATTCAAGGCCCCAAGTGGGACCTTCAGAAAAAGTGAAAAGCCCAAAAGATTCTCCAGCTATGCAGCATGTATGACAAAGCTTATAGATGAAGAACCTACCACATTTGAAGAGGCAGTTCAGAAGAAACAATGGAAGGAAGCCATGATAGAAGAACACCAGTCCATCATGAAAAATGATGTATGGGAAATTGTGCCTAGACCTAAAGAAAAATCAGTAGTAACCTCAAAATGGGTATATAAGATCAAACATGCAGCAGACGGAAGCGTGGATAACTATAAGGCAAGGTTCGTAGCCCGGAGGGTTCTCCCAGAAGGAGGGAGAAGACTATGACGAAACATTTGCTCCGGTTGCCAGATACACTTACATTAGAACTATCATATCTCTTGCCGCTTCCATGGGATGGAGTTTACATCAGATGGATGTAAAGACAACTTTCCTCAATGGAGCAATCGAAGAAGTATATATTGAACAACCTCAAGGGTTTGAAGTACATTCCAGAGACACTCATGTTTGCAGACTAAAGAAAGCTTTATATGGACTCAAGCAAGCTCCAAGAGCTTGGTATGCCAGAATAGACAGCTATCTAATGAGACTTGGTTTCTCCAAAAGTCATGCAGACCCAAATCTTTACTACAAAGTCGTGAACAATGCACCTGTGATTCTACTACTATATGTAGAAGATCTATTCCTAACAGGTGAAGAGTCTCTCATCATCCAGTGCAAAAATGAACTAGCTTCTGAGTTTGATATGAAAGATCTTGGTCTCATGCATTATTACTTGGGACTAGAAGTATGGCAAAAGCGTGGTGAAGTATTTCTTGGACAAGGAAAGTATGCAATAAAGATTCTTCAGAAGTTTGGAATGATGGATTGCAAATCCATGGACACTCCTATAACTACAGATATAAGAAAAGTAAGAGTTTCAGATTCTGATCCAGTAGATCCATCACTATATTGACAATTGGTTGGGTCATTGATGTATTTGGTAAATACTCGACCAGACATTTGTTTTGTCGTAAACACACTAAGCCAGTTCCAAGTGGAACCTAGACAGGAGCATTGGACAGCTGCAAAGCATGTTTTAAGGTATATTCGTGGGACACTAAACTATGGTTTAAGATATACATCATCCAGTGATATACAACTTCATGGATTCACATATTCAGATTGGGCAGGAAGTGTAGAAGACAGAAAGAGTACTTTGGGGATGTGTTTCAGCTTGGGCTCCGCTATGATATCTTGGGGCAGCATGAAACAGAAGTCTGTGCACTCGGCACAGCTGAAGCAGAATATATCGCAGCATGTGAGGCATGTATAGAAGCAATATGGCTGAGAAAGTTGATTTATGATTTATTTGATCAGGTTCCAGATTCGACCATAATACGCTGTGACAATCAAAGTTGTATAAGACTATCAGAACACCCAGTGTTTCATGAACGGTCGAAACACATTGAGATCAAATACTACTTTATTCGAGATAAAGTCCGGGAAGAAGAAGTAAAGCTCCAGTACATCCCCACAGATGAGAAGACAACAGATATCCTGACAAAGCCTCTGTTCAGAATAAAGTTTACATATTTCCGAGACAAATTGGGGATCGTGGAAATAACTCCCTTAGCTGAAAGGGAATGACTCTCCAGGTTGGGAGGGAGCACTGCCATTGAATTAAGGATAGTCATTTTCAAGTTTGAAAAATGGTCCAGCTTGGGCAGTTTCTTTCCAGTTCGGAAAGTGGTTTGAGATTTCTGACGGACAGGCATTTTCCAGTTCGAAAATGGTCTAGATCGAACGGTCATTTTCGTAATGAAAATGGTTCGATGGATTGCTAATGTACCATAGACAACGATTTCCCATTGTGGTTAACACGGGGAATAGTCTAGGACAGTCTCTCTTCTTGACGGTCACTCTTAGTAGTGGTCAAGAAGATTAGTCCGCCTCGCGGGACAACCATTCTTTCGAAGCTCACTGTTGTGAGCAGTTTCGAAGAATGGTCCGTTTAGGAGGTTGGTGCAGGATAGTCATTTTCTTAGGAAATGGTCCGGACAGTCATTCCCTAGGGCAGATTCATTCTCTCCAGGTTGGACTTTGTTTAGTGCCAGAGGAATGGCCCAGATAGGTGAATGGTCCAGGTTCAACAATCAACTTATCAAGGACAGGCTTTCCTTAGGGCAGACTCATTCTCTCCAGGTTGCACCTGTTAGAATGTGCTCGTTTAACCATAGACAATATCACTATTGTCACCCAACCATAGGCCGAAGCCACCCCCGAGCACCTTGACCTTGACAGAGAAAAAAATCTTGGTAGCAAATCAATAGCCATGTAGGGCTAATGCACCAAGAAAGAAGTAACCAAAGCTGATCAAAGAGTTCAACCTAGAAACATAGAAACTATAGACTTCAGAACTGGCGGCAACACCTTCTCCAAGACTTGCGCACAAAATTGCCCAACTGCAGTGCGCACAAGTGTCTCTCTGCGATTCTGAGAGTTGTGTGTAAAGTGAAGACTGGCCCCCTGTATTTATACTAATTCTGGCAGACTGCCTGGGCCGACTTCTCATTCTGGGTACTAATTAATTCATATTAATTATCTCCTTTAGCCGACATATCTTCTAGGGTTACATTCGATTCTTTTCTTGCTTCTGGAATATTCTAATCTTGTCAAAGGTCACAACGGAGGTTAATACCTCACGCAACTACCATAATATCAACACTCCCTCCTAGCTAGGGAGGTATAACTGATAATGGTCTTGAGCACAAACAGACCATTCAACTGGTAGCATCATTATAGCCACACAGGCTAATCAAATCACGAGCACCGTCATTATTATCCAATTGGATAATCTCCATGACACTTGGTACAATGTCAACTGACAGAACACAACTGTGTTTATCCGTAGCAGTACACAACTACTCAATCCGTGACACACAGTCACAAACAGTGGAACATATCCACCACAGTAGCATATCTCTACTGTTTGGAGACATACAATCTCTATAGTAATAGTAATCATATCAACTGATATCAACCTGCAGAGAAACAATGTTATGATATAAACTGAGTCATTTCGTCCATTCTTCCACTCACATCTGTGAGATCTGGAAGAGCATCTGCCCTAAGAGTAGAACATCAATGATGGGCTATCTGGACTATTCTTCTCAAGCAAGGAAGAATAAATGTCTTGATTTCTGAGCTTGGACCATTCCCTATCCGGGCCATTCCTCTGGCACTAAACAAAGTGCAACCTGGAGAGAATGAGTCTGCCCTAGGGAATGGTTTTCCCTGATTGCTGAACCTGGACCATTCACCTATCTGGGCCATTCCTTCGGCACTAAACAAAGTGCAACCCGGAGAGAATGAATCTGCCCTAGGGAATGACTATCCGGACCATTTCCCAAGGAAATCACTGTCCTGCACCAACCTCCAAAACGGACCATTCTTTGAAACTGCTTACAACTGTGAGCTTCGAGAGAATGACTGTCCGACGAGGCAGACCAGTCTTCTTGACCACTACTGAGAGTGACCGTCAAGAAGAGAGACTGTCCTAGACTATTCCCTATGTTAACCACAAGGGGAATCGCTGTCTATGGTACATCAACAATCCATCGAACCATTTTCATTACGAAAATGACCGTTCGATTTGGACCATTTTTCGAACTGGAAAATGCCTGTCCGTTAGAAATCTCAAACCACTTTCCGAACTGGAAAGGAACTGCCCAAGCTAGACCATTTTTCAAACTTGAAGAATGACTGTCCTCAATTCAATGATATGTCGGTGCTCCCTCCCAACCTAGAGAGTCATTTCGTCTCTTTTAGCTAAGGGAGTTATTTCCACAATCCCCAATTTGTCTCGGAAATATGCAAACTTTATTCTGGACAGAGGCTTTGTCATGATATTTGCTGTCTGCTCATCTGCGGGGATATACTGGAGCTTTACTTCTCCTTCCTGGACTTTATCTCGAATAAAGTAGTATTTGATCTCAATGTGTTTCGACCGTTCATGAAACACTGGGTGTTCTGATAGCCTTATACAAGTCTGATTGTCACAATCTATTATGGTCGAATCTGGAACCTGATCAAATAATCCAGAAATTAGCTTTCTCAGTCATATTGCTTTTGTACATGCCTCACATGCTGTGATATATTCTGCTTCTGCTGTACTGAGTGCGACAAACTTCTGTTTCTTGCTGCCCCAAGATATCATAGCGGAGCCCAAGCTGAAACACATCCCTGAAGTACTCTTTTTGTCTTCTGCACTTTCTGCCCAATCTGAATCTGTGAATCCATGAAGCTGTATATCACTGGATGCTGTATATCTTAAATCATAGTTTAGTGTCCCACGGATATACCTTAGAACATGCTTTGCAGCTGTCCAATGCTCATGTCTACGTTCCACCTGGAACTGGCTTAGTGTGTTCACGACAAAGCAAAGGTCTGGTCGAATATTTACCAAATACATCAATGATCCAATCAATTGTCGATATAGTGATGGATCTACTGGATCATAATTTGAGTATCTTACTTTTCTTATATTTGTGGTCATAGGAGTGTCCATGGATTTGCAATCCATCATTCCAAACTTCTGAAGAATCTTTATTGCATACTTTCCTTGTCCAAGGAATACTTCACCACGCTTCTGCCATACTTCTAGTCCCAAGTAATAATGCATGAGACCAAGATCTTTCATATCAAACTCAGAAGCTAGTTCCTTTTTGCACTGGATGATGAGAGACTCTTCACCTGTTAGGAATAGATCGTCGACATATAGCAGTAGAGTCACAGGTGGATTGTTCACGAATTTGTAGTAAAGATTTGGATCTGCATGACTTTTGGAGAAACCAAGTCTCATTAGGTAGCTGTCTATTCTGGCATACCAAGCTCTTGGAGCTTGCTTGAGTCCATATAAAGCTTTCTTTAATCTGCAAACATGAGTGTCTCTGGAATGTACTTCAAACCCTTGAGGTTGTTCAATGTATACTTCTTCTTCAATTGCTCCATTGAGGAAAGTTGTCTTTACATCCATCTGATGTAAACTCCATCCCATGGAAGCGGCAAGAGACATGATAGCTCTAATGGAGGTATATCTGGCAACCAGAGAAAATGTTTCGTCATAGTCTTCTCCCTCCTTCTGGGAGAACCCTCTGGCTACGAACCTTGCTTTATATTTTTCCACACTTCCGTCAGCTGCATGTTTGATCTTATAGACCCATTTTGAAGTTACTATTGATTTTTCTTTAGGTCTAGGCACAATTTCCCATACATCATTTTTCATGATGGATTGGTGTTCTTTTGTCATGGCTTCTTTTCATTGTTTCTTCTGATCTGCCTCTACAAACGTGGTAGGTTCTTCGTCTAGAAGCTTTGTCATACATGCTACATAGCTGGAGAATATTTTGGGCTTCTTACTTTTTCTGAAGGTCCCACTTGGGGCCTTGAGTCTTTCTGCTTCTTGTAGGGTAGCTTCAAGCCAAGCTAGTCGTTTCTTGGTTCTTGGGTACAGTGTCTGAATCAATGGTCTCACAAGTTTGCATTGGATGATCAAGTTGTTCTTTTTCTTCATTTTGATTCTCTGGAAGACATGTGCCTTCTTCAATAGGCTCTTCATACTCTTCTTCTTCTATAGTTTCTTCTATGGATTTCTTGAAAGCCATCTTTTCATTGAAGGTCACATCTCTGCTGACTTCAATCTTATGTTGTTTCGGGATATAGATTCTATAGGCTTTGGATGATTCACTATATCCCACGAATATGCCCTTCTTTCCTGAGGGTTCTAATTTATTCCTTTTGTCCTTCAGAATGTGAAAATAAACAGGGACATCCAAAGATTTTTACGTTTTCCACATTAGGTTTCTTTATTGAGAAGGCTTCTTCTGGAGTCATATCCTTCAATATGCGGTGAGGACTTCTGTTTTGAACATATATTGTTGTCATGGCTGCTTCTCCCCATAAAACATAGATAAACCTTGATCGTTTAGTAATGCCTTCATAGTTTCTTCAATAGATCTGTTCTTCCTTTCTGCTACACCATTTTGTTGAGGATTATGAGGAATAGTGAACTCCCTCCTAATCCCTGTCGATTTGCAAAAGACAACGACTTCCTTGGATGTATATTCTCCTCCATTATCTGTTCTCAGGGTCTTGATTTTCTTGTTTGTGAGGTTCTCTATCTCTTCTTTGAATTCTTGAAACTTGTTGAATACTTCGTCCTTTGTCTTCAAGAGATATAACCAAGTCTTTCTTGAGTAATCATCTATGAAGATTATGTAGTAACGAGAACCTCCTAGAGATTTGACTGGCATCGGACTGCAAACATCTGAATGTATTAGATCTAGAATCTCCTTAGATCTATTGTTGCTGCTTGGGAATGGTTTCTTGATATTCTTTCCAAGAGCACATCCTTTGCAAATTCCTTCATGTGTAGACTGTAATTTTGGTATTCCTTCAACCATCTTTTTGAGAAAAGGTAATGCTTGATAGTTAATATGAGCGTACCTTTTGTGCCAAAGTTCTTTGGGATTGACTTCATCATGTACAAGAGCTTCATCATTTTGTTCTAGTAGTCTATATAGATTTCCTTCACGAGTTCCAATGACCCTAGCATTCTCTATGCTGGAGTCTTTATGCCAAGACAACACTTTTCCATCTACGAAAGCTATTCTGTTTCCTTTGTCTTCTAGGCAAGATATGGATACAAAATTCTTTTCTAAACCAGGTACATATAAGACATTGCTCAAATGAACATTGTTACCTGTTTTCAACTTGACGGAGCCTTGTCCAATTCCTTCGATTGGGTAAGTGCTTTTGTCTCCAAGCTCTACCTTGTATGATGTCCTCTTTTCATTTAGATTGGAGAGTCTGGCTTGATCTCCCGTCATATGCCTAGAAGCTCCACTGTCAATTATCCACATGTCATCTTCAATCGTTCCTATGAGCGCTGAGTAGTGTAGATGACTAGTCTTTTCATTCATGACTTCGGTTGACTGGTGACTGGTCACGCTTTGATCCAAAATTTCAACTTTGACGTTTCTGCCTTCTGAGAGGGCCAAGAGGTGCACTGGACTAAGGCTCACTTGAGTACCTTCTTTTTGAGCGAGGTTTTCCATCATAAGGTGCTGGATCAGGGTTTTAGGGTTTCTGCATCTGCACCTGCTATTAACCCTAGCGGCGGTGCTTTGGTAACTGCTCCTGCTAGAAAACCCTAGCGACTCTTCTTCAACGAGCTTAGTATCCTTATGGCTATGCTTCCTTCCAGCGGTTAGACTGAATGAAGGAGGTGTGGGCCCATAACTTGTTAGAATGTGCTCGTTTAACCATAGACAATATCACTATTGTCACCCAACCATAGGCCAAAGCCACCCTCGAGCACCTTGACCTTGACAGAGAAAAGAATCCTGGTAGCAAATCATTAGCCAAGTAGGGCTAATGCACCAAGAAAGAAGTAACCAAAGCTAATCAGAGAGTCCAACCCAGAAAGATAGAAACTATATACTTCAGAATCGGCGGCAACACCTTCTCCAAGACTTGCACACAAAACTGCCCAACTGCAGTGCGCACAAGTGTCTCTCTGCGATTCTGAGAGTTGTGTGTAAAGTGAACACTGGCCCCTTGTCTTTATACTAATTTTGGCAGACTGCCTGGGCTGACTTCTCATTCTGGGTACTAATTAATTCATATTAATTATCTCCTTTAGCTGACATATCTTCTAGGGTTACAGTCAATTCCTTTCTTGCTTCTGGAATATTCTAATATTGTCAAAGGTCACAATGGAGGTTAATACATCCCGCAGCTACCATAATATCAACAACACCTTGTTTAGTGCTGGAGGAATGGCCCAGGATAGGGAATGGTCTAGGCTCAGAAATCAGGACAGTTATTCTTCCTTGCTTGAGAAGAATAGTCCAGATAGCCCATCATTGATGTTCTACTCTAAGGGCAAATACTCTTCCAGATCTCACAGATGTTAGTGGAAGAATGGCCCAGATGACTCAGTTTATATCATAACATTGTTTCTGTGCTGGTTGATATCAGTTGATATGTTGGAGACTGCATGTCTCCAAACAATAGAGATATGCTATTGTGGTGGATATGTTCCACTGTTTGTGACTGTGCGTCACGGATTGAGTAGTTGTGTACTACTATGGATAAACACAGTTGTGTTCTGTCAGTTGACATTGTGCTAGTTGTCATGGAGATTATCCAGTTGGATAATAATGACGGTGCTCGTGATGCTACCAGTTGAATGGTCTGTTTGTGCTCTAGACCATTATCAGTTATACCCTCCTAGCTAGGAGGGAGTGTTGATATTATGGTAGCTTCGGGAGGTATCAACCTCCATTGTGACCCTTTGACGAGATTAGAATATTCCGGAAGCAAGAAAAGAAGTAAATGTAACCCTAGAAGAGATGTCGGCTGAGAGAGATAATTAATATGAATTAATTAGTAACTAGAATGAGAAGTCGACCCAGGTAACCTGCCAGAGCCAGTATAAATACAGGGCGCCAGTTCTCATTTTACACATAGCTCTCAGAATTACAGAGAGACACTTGTGCGCACTGCAGTCTGGCAATCTTGTGCGCAAGTTCTGAAGAAGGTGTTGCCGCCAGTTCTGAAGCCTATTACTTCTATCTTTTGGGTTGGACTCTCTGATCAGCTTTGGCTACTTCTAGCTTGGTGGATTAGCCTTGCTTGGCTATTGGATTGCTACCAGGATTCTTCTCTCTGTCAAGGTCAAGGTGCTCGGAGGATGGCTTCGGCCTATGGTTGGGTGACAATAGTGATATTGTCTATGGTAAAATGAGCACATTCTAACAAAGGGGACCTCCCAGTAGCAAACCCATCCCTAAGGGTGACCACTTACTAGGGCACAATGTCAACCACCAAGGTGAAACAGGGTAAAGAGCATAAGGTCCAAGCAGGCGTTACATAATCAAAAGCAGTTCTAAATACAAGAAACTTAAATGCCTCAAATATTGAAATGACACTCACCATAATACTTGGCTTGTACCTAATGGAGCAAGACCCAATGTCTTCCGGACCAGGCTAGTGTGGTGGATACTGTCGTGATGAACCTGGAGCTATGGTGGTGAGGTGGGTCTCTGTCTGTGCAAGTGGACACTCCTGGTCAAGCCGTCTCTCAGTACTTCATGTCTGCAACCTGAGGGCTTCGAGACATCATCTCCTTAGTTATCCCTAGAAGTTGGGGATAACACCTGGCTCCTACTTGGGGACTTGTACTCACCATAGACTGCATGAGAACCGCAACATCTCCTAGTGGACCCGTGCCTACACTGAAACAAAACACCGTAAAATCTAGGGTGGTTCTATCACTCTTCGTCCATATATATCAAAATAAAAAATGAAAGCTAGTCTAGAAAAGAAATTTTTTAGCATTTTTTCAAAAATTTCTAAACTAAACATGAAATCAATATGCAAGTAGAGAAAAATGAAATATAAAATGCATCTAAACTACCATGAGCAATCAATATGCAAATGTAAGGAAAGCAAGATGACCTACCTACTTACCTGGGGCCTTGGGGCCCTAAAGATCAAGCGACAGGTGATGTCAGGTGAAGTCATACAACCAGTTGATCGTCTCATTAAAGTATCTCCCCCTGTGCTTAATTATGTAAAGCAACAAAGATAAGTGAAGCATGCAATGATCATGAGCATAAATAAATATATAATCAATCGTGAAATGAAGCTCATGGAGATGGGTGGGAGGGAGGAAATCCTGCTGGAAAGAATATCCGCAATTCTGATCATCCAAGGAATCCTGCCTGAAGTGATAGCCACAAGCTCGATCAACCCATCTCTGAAGAGGACTATCGTATATAGACGACGGTTCATCTTCATTCGCGCACAAAGATCCACTGCTTGCTGAAGACTGAGAGGAGGTGAGAGATTGGAAAAACACTGCATGGCTTCCCGGAGAAGAAGATAAGAGGCAAGGGACAACCTCATGTCTGGAAGGAGAAAAGCATTGCCTCTTCACCTGGGAGACCTTGTAAAAAACCTCAAGATGAACATACTTTCTCTTTGTAGAGTGAACCTTTAATTGTTATGGAATGGCCACGTCCTGATGTTTATCTAAAATTGAGGACGAAGGTGGGTGGGTGTCCTCATAGAACAAGTCCGCATCCTCAAAAGGATCTGCATCACAACTTTCAAGGAATGACTGAAAATCACCCTGAAAACGCTACGAGAGGTCATCCTCGAATGGACAGAACAAATCTGTGACCATGTCATCATCAAGCTGCTAAACATCTGAATCATATATGCATGAAGACCAGTCTTCTGAAGATGACAACTCAACCCCTTTTGCTTGAGAGCTATCATCAATGTCGTAAATGGGATCTCTATAAAAAATGAAATGACCAAAATCCCATGTGCGTCTCCCAGTCTGTATGAAAGTATCTATATGCTCATCAACCATATTCATAAGACCATCAATGTGACCAAAAATGACGATCTCTTTGTCTCTGTGCGCAGGAAGGACAGAGGCCAGGGCGACTTCAACTAGATCTTCAATTGCTTCTTCAACTTCATGCACAGGAGGAAAGCAAGGCTGGACAACCTCACCTTCATCAAGCGGGAGCAAAGACAACGATGTCTCGACCTGTTGCGATATGTCAGAATTCTTTTTTCTCTTTATGGATGTGCCCCTCCATTGCCTCTTCATTGCAAGGGGCTTGATCTTTAATAGAAAGTGCTTTGTTTTCCTTCTTTCAAAATGATCTGTTGCATCCAAGGGCTCCTCTAATACTTCTTCACTTCCAAAGTCATGGAATAAAGTATCATCAAGATTGTCAAAAGGGTCACAACTCATCATGTTCTCTTCTTGATGTGCAGGAGAAGCAGAGGCTTGGATGTCTTCATCAAGTGGAAGGGCAGACATAAGCACTTCATCTAAATCAAATGTCTCATCCGGATCTACAACATGATAAACTTCATCAAGATCTTCTTGGTAACTTTCTTCAAGCATTTCTTCTTCTATTGTCTCATCATCCATCGAAAAACCTTCTCTGCAAAGAGCGTGTTTGAGCTCTTGGAAAGTATCTTGCAAATTCTGAGTAGATGGTCGATAATACCTGAGAAATTCTTCAATGAGCTTTGTAGAAGATGGGATACTTCTTGGATTACATGAGTGTGCAAGCCAACTCCTTTGACTTGATTCCAATGAAGATACTTTCCAAGAGCTCAAACACGCTCTTTGCAAAGAAGGTTTGTTGAATTTTCACTATGCTAGGCTCAAGCACGAGGTTTATTTCATTTTAGTCATGTACTTGAACCATAAACAAATGCAGCTACACCATTCACAATTGCTGCAATAACCAAGATCACAAGAAGAAGTACCATGCACAAGAACACAAGAAATATCTTGGGAAAACCCTTCTCAACAAGGGAGACAAACCAACAATCCTTTGCTATATTCTCAAGAGAAGATCCTCCAACCATGAAACCCTTGTTAAGGTTTAAGCTATTATTAGAGTTCTTTGCATTTCACTTTATAACAATAGCATAAGATAGGATCACTGAGAAATACACAATCACAAGAGACACATCATTTATCTTGGGAAACCCTCATGGGGGAAAACCCCCAACAAAACTTCCTTATTATAGATAGCCAATACAATGCCAAGAGATAACTCAAACAAATACAGAAAGTCCTCTCGCAAGAATGCGCCTCTCTCTCTCTCTCTCTTCTCCAACTGCAGCGCCGAAACTTGCTTCTCAATGAACGAGTGTGTGTCTAAATGAGGCGCTAGCCTCCTTATTTATACAACTCTGGCACGTGTGGACGGAGGTGTCTCTTCACTGGCAGGGCCGACTCTTCTTCTGGGTGGTTATAACCACCTTTAATATATTCTAGGGTTGACTTCTTATTCTGCCTATTACAATTATGTTTTGACCAATCCGCAAAAGGGGATTTGGTCTTTTACAATAGCTGACATGATCAATCCGCAATAGGGGATTGATCTAATGAATAATACAACAATAATAATTAGAATACACTTTGTAGTTACATTATTTCAACACTCCCCCTTAACAAGAAGGGTATTCTACAATGACATCAGGCGAGAGAGAGGACAACATCATCAACAACATCAGGTGGGTGAGAGGACAACATCATCAATATCATCTTGGAGCACTGACTGGCATATCTATAAATCATTGGAAGTTTCTCTCATCATCAACACAACACAGAGGCTGGAGCATCATCAACACATGGAGCTGGAGTAGCATCATCATCCTCATCGGTATGAGGCTAAGGTAACATCATCATCATCTTCAACATTAAAGTTGAAATAATATCATCATCATCATCATCTTTAGCAAGGACTCAGGAGCTGAAGTGGCATCATCATCATCATCATCGCAAGAGGCTGAAGTGGCATCATCATCATCATCGCAAGAGGCTGAAGTGGCATCATCATCATCATCATCATCGCAAGAGGCTGAAGTGGCATCATCATCATCAATTGCATCGACATGGATTAGTATAACAATAATACATCCTCATCATCAATAACAACACAAAACTGATACAACATCAAAAACAACAATATCACAGCACAAAGGCTGGCAACACAGCACGAGGCTGGCAACACATCATCGCAACACGAGGCTGGCACATCATCACAACAATTAAGTTGGCACATTATCACAACAATTAAGCTGACACATCATCACAACAATTAAGATGGTATACCACACACCGATTAAGCTGGAAACACCACAACAATTAAGCTGGAATCACAACACAACAATTAAGTTGGAAGCATAATACTAGAATGGCTTTACGTCACAGCAATTATGCTGGAAGCACAGTACTAGGCTAGCATATCTCAACACAGTACTAGATTGGCTTTACGTCACAACAATTAAGCTGGAAGCACAGTACTAGGCTAGAATATCTCAACACAGTACTAGACTGTATTTACGTCACAACAATTAAGCTGGAAGCACAGTACTAGGCTGGCATATCTCAACACAGTACTAGACTGGCTTTATGTCACAACAATTAAGCTGGAAGCACAGTACTAGGCTGGCATATTTCAACACAGTACTAGACCGGCTTTACGTCACAACAATTAAGCTAGAAGCACAGTACTAGGCTGACATATCTCAACATAGCAATACTCCCCCTTTCGAGGGAGGTCCTTTCGGACTATACCAAGCTTATCTCGAAAGTGCTCAAACTTTACACGAGATAGAGGCTTGGTCAACACATTGGCAACTTGTTCATCCGTGCTAACATATTGGAGCTTTATGGCTCCTCTCTGCACCATGTCACGGATGTAATGATATCGGATCTCTATGTGCTTCGACTTGTCATGAAATACACGGTTCTCTGTCATCTTTATGTAGCTCTGGTTGTCACATAGGATCGTGGTTGCTTCCTGTTAGAATATGAAGGATGTGTGCTCGTTTTACCATTGACAATACCCTTGTCACCCAACCATAGGCTTAAGCCAYCCTTCAAGCACCTTAACCTTGACAGAGAATCATTCCGGAAGCAAACCCTAGGCTAGATAGCCATACAAAGGGTAGTGCACCTTTCCCCAAGGATAGCGCATCAACAAAGGCTGATCAGATGTTCCAAACCCTAGCCAAGAGATAGTCCAAGCCAGAACGTAACTGCTAGTTGCAGCAGCTGCACCAACAACTCTATTCCAAACCTGCGCACAAGATTGCAACTGCACTGCGCAAAACTGGCTTTCTGCAACTACTGAGATGTGTCAAATGAGAGACTAGCGCCCTGTATTTATAGTGGTTCTGGTAGACTTACTGGGGCCGACTTCTCCTTCTGGGTACCTGTCTGTTCAGTATATATTAATTCTTTTGGCCGACTTCTTCTCTTGGAGGCTAATAACCTAATACATATTATCTTCTTGAGCCGACAAGTCTTCTAGGGTTATTAGCC
>ML780888.1:990048-1003634 GCA_009831015.1 Picea engelmannii | reverse complement strand
GTCTTGGGAAGACCATTGAGTACTATGTTTACCAACTCCTTCTCTGAGATGATCTCTTCAATAGCTTGTAGTTGATCTTTTTAACTGAGAGATTCTCACAAAATATGATGTTATGCTATCCTCATCATTCATCTTCATGTCACAGAGCTGATTCGTCAGACTCATAACTTGTCCAATGTTTTTGACCGAGAAGAGATTTGTTAGGGCATCGTACATCTTCTTCGATGAGTCAAGATGGGAGATGTAGGGTATCAAGTGGTCTTTTATAGATTCCACTATGATACTCATAGCATTGATATCACTGTCTTTGAACTTCTCCATAGCTGCAATGTTTTGCGGTTCCTTCTCTTTTCCTTCTTCAAACTTTGGCTTCATGATCCTTCCTTTCACGATATCCAACACTTTATTCTTGGCAAGGATGAGGTCAATCCTTGTCTTCCATGCTCTGAAGTTAGAGGCTCCATCTAACTTGTTCTCTGACTTCATAGAATAAGTCATGGCTGCTTTGGCTTGGCCAAACCCTAGATTTGACCAAAAACTCAAACTTCACGTCTTGGCTTGCTCAGAGTATCAGGAGATGCGCTAGGCTAGAGCTTACTGATCTATCCAGAGATTAGGTCAATTCATTCACTTAAGGTGCCTCAACAAGAGGATTAGGGTTTCTGCAACTGCTCCTGCTAGTAACCCTAGCGACAGTGTCTTGGAAGCTACTTTTGCTAGTAACCCTAGCAGCAATTCCTCAGCGAGCTCAATATCCTAGCGGCTATGTTTACTTCCAGCGTTTAGATTGAATGAAGGAGGTTTGGGCCCATAACCTGTTAGAATATGAAGGATGTGTGCTCGTTTTACCATATTGACAATACCCTTGTCACCCAACCATAGGCCGAAGCCACCCTCTGAGCACCTTAACCTTGACAAAGAATCATTCCGGAAGCAAACCCTATTCTAGATAGCCATACAAAGGGTAGCGCACCTTTCCCCAAGGATAGCGCATCAACAAAGGCTGATCAGATGTTCCAAACCCTAGCCAAGAGATAGTCCAAACCAAAACGTAACTGCTAGCTGCAGCAACAACTCTCCTCCAAACCTGCGCACAAGACTGCAACTGCACTGTGCAGAACTGGCTTTCTGCAATTGCTGAGATGTGTCAAATGAGAGACTGGCACCCTGTATTTATAGTGGTTCTGGCAGACTTACTGGGGCCGACTTCTCCTTCTGGGTACTTGTCTGTTCAGTATATATTAATTCTTCTGGCCGACTTCTTCTCTTGGAGGCTAATAACCTAATACATATTATCTTCTTGAGCCGACAAGTCTTCTAGGGTTATTAGCCAACTCATTAGGGTTTCTCTTGCTTCCCGGAGTCTTCTATTCTCGTCAGGTTCACACGTGGAGGTAAATACCTCCCGCAGCTACCATAATATCAACACTTCCATCTCTAGGTCGAATAGACAGGTCAACAACTTTTGAAGCCATATAGCTTCGTAGCTGGCAGAACACGCAACAATGTATTCTGCTTCCGTTGTACTGAGAGCAACGTTGGATTGCTTCCTACTCTGCCATGAGATCATGGCTGATCCCAAACTGAAACAACATACTAAAGTGCTCTTCTTGTCAGAGACAGTTCCAGCCCAGTCTGAATTAGTGTACCCACTCAGTGTGAAATCATGATCTCCATCATAGCTGAGACGACAATCTAATGTACCCTTAAGGTACCTCATCACATGTTTTGCAGCAACTAGGTGAACATGTCTGGGTTCTACCAGAAGCTGACTCAAGGTGTTCACGACAAAACAGATATCTGGTCTGTTGTTCGTCAGGTACATCAACGATTCAATGGTCTATCTATACAGTGTGGCATCAATCAATTCTGACGAAGTGTCGACCAATAGCTTCAACTTCGTTTCCATGGGTGTATTCATGGACTTGCACTCCAACATGTCGAATCTCTTTAGGATTTCGACTGCATACTTCCATTGGTTAAGGAAGATTCTCTCTGGATTCTGCCATACCTCAAGACCTAAGAAATAATGCATTAGACCAAGGTCTTTCATCTCAAATTTTGAAGCGAGCTTCTTCTTTCATTCGGTGATGAGTTTTTCTTCTCTAGTTAAGAATAAGTCATCCATATACAACAACAATATTACTGGCTCATCATTTATGACCTTGAAGTAGAGGTTAGAATCTGCTTTACTCTTGGTAAAGCCCAAGCTCGTCAGGAAACTGTCAATTCTGCCATATCAAGCTCTAGGAGCTTGTATAGGTCCTTCTTCAACTGGCAGAGATGAGTCTTTCTGTTTTCAATCTTCAAATCAAAATTTCTCATTACATTGTACCAATCTGGTATGCTTGCTCAGCTGCAACTCAATCTGCACAATCATGTGCTAGCTTTATGTGCTTTCTGCAAGGCACTATTTCTCTCACTGTCTGGGAGTATGTCCTCTACTCTCTCTGCAATTGTTCCTTCTGGAATCTGGGATTCTGCACCTGCAACTGCTTTGAGGCTGAGAATGACTGCTTCATTCTCACTGTGGCTGCTAAAATCTGAGAGTAACTCCTCTTATTTTATCACTGCAACAGTTTCATCTAAAACTGAGAGTGGCTCAATAACTGATACTGAGGATAGCTCTTCTTCTTTCATGGGGGTAATGCTATCATAGTCATGTCTTCATGACGAAACTGATGTACTGCACCAACTGCCACTCAAATTTTAAATATGGGGATTGCTCCCCCTGCATCTCATACTATATATGAATCATGGTTGTTCTGGTTGTCTTCATAAGTACTGGAACTGTTTCTTCAATAAGTGTCTCGTCATAGTCTTCTCCTCTTTTGCTGGGAGAATCCTCTGGACATACATCATGCTTTGTACATCTGCAACACGTTTGATCTGTATAGATCAATATTGTAAGTCAATACTGACTTCTCTTCTCACGGAAGAATTCATATCCTAGTCTTTCTGACTGGCTTCCTTCTTTGTCATTGAAACAAGCGAATCATCCCGGAGATTTCATATCTCCTAGGAGTCTCTGAAGTTACGATCTGGTCTTCTCATGGCATCTGTCTTCCAGTCCTGGAAGTTGTCTCTTCATCTGATCCTTTTTGAGATCAGGCTTACTCTCAATTTCTTCTTAGTCTACAAGGACTTCATCATCTCTTACAGGGTATACTTGGTGTTGCATACCAAGTCCAAATATGGAAGACAGAGTCAGGCTTCAAACGAGATCTGCTTCCCGTTCTAATGTTTGGTGATCTTTGGAGCCTTCTGCTCCTTTCAGTCGATCTTCATATGAGATATTCTGAATCTCAAGAGATAGCTTCTTCTTCATCTTCTTTGGTGCATGAGTGTATATGGTCATGTACATAGTCTGCTTAATGTCTCATATAATATGTTGCCTTCTGCAACCTTCACTATAGCTTTCTCAAGGTTATCACATGTGACCTGAAACAAGGTCAACAACACAACAAGCAAGAATAATATCCTTCTGATAATAATAGATAAAACAATAGCACGAATAATCATCACAGTAGCTCCTTTAGAGCTATCACTCGTGGCTTGTCTAAAGCAACGATCAAAAGTAAGAGATACACTACGAAATGAGGTCAACACTCTTATAGTGTTGTGATCGAACATTCCTCCATGGCAACCTGGAACTAACACACGAGGTTTCTCCTAGAGGAGGTGTTAGTTGTATCAGGCAAATGATTACATTAAGTATTTACCTCTATATGTTCACATGCTATCAAGTATAATACTTTACAAAGACTGCTATCTCATTACTTGTAAAGGGGTAGTCATCAACTTGTCATGTGTACTTTTGAATCTTATCAACTTGATTAATCAAACCTGGAGCCTAGAGCCTTGTCCTCAAGAATGAGTGTGCTTGCTTTTCTTCCAAGTCTCCTTCACTCAAGTTGACGAGTGCTTTCTTTGTAATGATCCCAAGCCAAATTTTTCGCTTGGTATCACAACTACTACTGATTTATTGTTGTGCAGGTGTTTATTGAGTTATTAAGTGCATACAAGATTCATCCAACACATGAAGATCATAACACAATCAAGATATAGAAGCACAAGCAAGATCTGACCTTTTTATTATGCAGAATCAATACAATAGATGGCTGATCTGGCATAAACCTCAGATGGCCGTACAATCAATAGATATGAGCTGCTACAAAATGCTCTGCCGATACAAAAGAAGCCTCCGAAGGCTGAATAAGAGATGAAGACCAATACCCAACAAATCTGGATGTCAAATCCTCCAGTTGAAGAGTGCCATGCTCCAAGTGAAGACTGAAACCCTCAAGAATTCGGCCCTGATGGCAAGATGCTCCAAATGAGCTCAAACTCGTCCCAATGATAGATCAGGGTAGTGGGAACCTCCTCCTGAAGTTTCAAGCCCAACGTCCAAGTGTAACTCCTCCAACTGATGAATCTCCTAAGGGAGTTGCGCCCTCCTGAATAGCTGAAACCCCAATGCAACTCGTCCCTGAAGAAATACAACTCCAAATGACTAGAAACTCTCCCGGAATGTAGATCGGGCTAAGAGAATCCCGTGGAAGAAGTTTTAGGACCAAATCACAAGTAGATCTCTCTAGATCTGAGTTTTTCTGAATCACAGGACGTCTCGTAGGGCTCCAAGACATCCCAATCTGCAGATAATGATATATGGATGATAACCCTCCAGAAAAGCCCTCAAGCTGTTGATCATGCCCCTGCAAACAAAACCCAAGTGTCGGAATGGCCCCAGGCCCTCTGGATAAGCTGATCGAACCTCCCTCTAGATAATGGTGTGCCCTTGCTGGAATCACAAGAACAGTAGGACCTGCTACCTTCTGAAGCGTTGGATGGAGATGAGCTGAGACTAGAATGGTGTGGAGGAGTCTTTCATCCCCAAGACCAAGCTGTGGAACAAGGTGAGTGGATATTTCACCACTGAGTTGCTCACAAGGGTTTGTACAGTAAAACCCCCAAACTGAATGCTCAAGAGCAATAGCAAATGCTAATCCAAAACCAGAATGAATAATAGGTGCGCCCCAACCTCTTACTTATACATTTTCCTTCTAATTCTTTGTTGAGTTAGGTTAACTCCCAGGGTTAATCTTCTATTCTTCTGTTGAGTTATCTTTTACCTTTAATCCCCTTTTCCTTCCTTAAGTCAACTTAAAAATATAACTTTAGCTTCATTGACTTCCCCCTTCAGTGTAAGACTATGACCTAGTGGGGGTGCCCAGGCCACTGAGTCTCCTCATCACCTCTCTAAGAGGTAGGGGACATTACAGTCTCTTCTGCTTGAAATTGCTTGTCCTCAAGCAATTCCAAGCCTGCTTCTCTTACCACGTGTTCCTGCTCAATGGGTAAATCCTTCCACCTGATCAGGTACTCCTTGATGCTTCAGTTTCTGAGCTTCTTCTCTCGGACTTCTAGCACCTCCTCCGGAATCAAAACAAGTTGTCCCTCCTCATCCATGGGGGGTAATACCTCAATAGGCCTGATGTGTTGACCGAGGGCTCTCTTAAGGCACGAGACATGAAAAACGTTGTGAATTCTGCTACCCTGTGGAAGCTCCAGCTCGTAAGCTACGACCCCTATCCTCTTGCTGACTCTGTAGGGTCCAAAGAAACGTGGCTGCAGTTTCTCCGCTCTGCTTCTTTTAATGGAAGCCTGCCTGTATGGTTGCAACCTCAAGTAGACTAAATCGCCAACCTCAAAAGGCCGGTCAACTTTGTGCTTGTCTGCTTGGACCTTCTGCTGGTTTTGTGCCCTCTGTAGATGATCCTTTAATTCCCTGATGATGTCTTGGCTCTGCTGTATCCAATCCTGTACCATCGGTGCCCTGCTGTCTCCGAATGCAATTTCTACAAATGACAAGGGATCATAGCTATACAAAGCTCTGAATGGAGACATGCCAATAGACATATGCTGGGTGGTATTGTAGCAATATTCTCCCAAATGCAACCATCTGACCCATGCCTTCTGTTACCCTGTCACATAGTTTCTAAGATAGCCTTCCACCCACTTGTTGACTATCTCTGTCTGCCCATCCGTCTGCGGGTGATAGCTGGTGCTAGGGGTCAAGGCCGTACCAACCAATCGGAATAACTCCTGCCAGAAAGTACTCATAAACCTGCTATCCCTATTGCTGACAATGGTCTTGGGGAGACCGTGCAACCTGAAAATCTCGCTGAAAAACAGTTCGGCCAATTGTGCTGCACTGAAGTCAGTAGCCATGGCAAAGAAGTGTGCAATCTTCATTAACTTGTCCACCACTACGAATATGCAGTCCTTTCCTTGCATCTTTGGTAGCTCAGTGATGAAATCCATAGATATGCTTTCCCATTTGTGCTTCGGAATGGGCAAGGGTTGCAAAAGTCTTGCTGGGTGTGTGTGCTCGTCCTTGTTTGCCTGACATGTCGCACACTCTTTGACGCTGAATCACATCCTCCTTCAGCCCTTTCTAAGAGAATCTTTCTCTCACCTACCTGTACGTCTTGCTGATCCCCTGATGTCCCGCCACTGGTGAGTCATGGCATGCCTGCAATACCTTGGCCTTGAAGGCCGACCCAGAAACCAAGAAGATTCGGTCTTTGTAGTAGATGAGGTCATTAATAACCTTGAAATCTTCATCTTGTACCTGTCCGTCCAGTAGTTGGCACGCAAACTAATCCTCTTCATACTCCATCACTAGTTGGTCTTTCCAATCAACTGTTATCCTTGTCATGGCAAGGATGGATGGTCTCCTGGATAAGGCATCTGCCACCACATTATTCTTTCTTTTGACAAACTCAATGTCGAAGTCATAGGCCTGTATTCTGCTCACCCATTTTTGTTGCCTCTCGTTCAAGTCCTTTTGTTCCAATAAGTATTTGAGACTGTTATGGTCTGACTTGAAAACAAATCGAGCACCTACCAAGTATTGCCAGAATTTGGCTAGTGCATGCATGATAGCCAGCATTTCTTTATCATAAATGTTGTAGAGTAGCTCAGGACCCCGAAGTTTTCGACTCTCGTAGGCAAGAGGGTGCCTCTTCTGCATCAGTACGGCTCCTATTCCTTCCTCGGATGCATCACACTCCAAGGTAAATGGAAGACTAAAATCTGGAAGGGCTAAGACTGGGCACGTACTCATCACCTTTTTCATCTTGTCCATCGTTTTTTGAGCCTCCTCGTCCCACTTGAATGCTCCCTTCTTAGTCAAATCAGTCAAGGGTGCACATAATTGAGAGAACCCCTTGACAAACTTCCTGTAATATGAGCACATTCCCAGAAATCCTCTCAATTCTGTAAGTGTCTTAGGAGTGGGCCATTCCACGATGGCTTCAATTTTCTCCAGATGCACTTGTACCCCTTTTGCTCCGATAATGTGTCCTGTTATCCCCGATTCTTAGGGATAACTAGGAGATCATGTCTCGAGGCCCGCAGGTCCTAGACATGGAGTACCGAGAGCAGGATTGACCTGAGCATGGCCCTGGAAGGTCCATCCTTCTCCTCCTTCATCAGACCTATCCTGTCAGCAGCAGCAACATCCATCACCTTCGGCTTGGACTTGCATCGGAGAGGACTCTTCCTCCATGAGGTAATTGGTCCAGGCATCATGGTATGTGTCATGTTTGATCATTATAACTTTCGGATATATGCATCAGGTTCCTTACATTTCTGACAACTGCTTGGATCTTACACTAACCCACTTGACCATGATTTGGGGGATTAACGGGGTGCCCTAGCAAGCTTGTATCCATGGGTTTTGGTTAGCCACCAGGGGGGATTTTGAAGAGCCATCGTCCGCTCCCACCATATTATCATTTTACATCTTGTCTCCTATCCATCTATCCCACTCCCCTAGTCCGGACGTTAGGATGACCTATTTGTGGGGTTACACTTTATCCTATGGGAAGAAGGGGCTAAAGGCCCGGGGGGTAAAAGTAGCTGGTAAAAGATAAAAGCCATAGAAAATAGAACCTAGAGATGCCTCGCCCAGGGATCCCCGAGAAGGCAATAAAAGGCCTCTCAATAAGAAACGAGAGGGACTCGAAGAAAAATAATAAAACAAGACCTAACCAAGAGGATGGGGGGTCTCATCACGAGCCGGCCCATTATGGTCATAGGTATCTAGCAGTATGACATTGCCATTTTCTGGTTACCACACCAGGGCAGTGACCCTTGGTTGCATGGCCAAGAGAAAGGGGGTTTCATCACGAGCCAACCTTATCATTTCTTTGAAAATACTCGTGGGTAACAATGTCAGCTCTGGTCACCACGCCAAGGCAGTGTCCTCTAGTTAGACCATGAAGTAAAAAGAAAGAAAAAGCAATGAATAAAAGAAAGAATAAAGGCAATAAAGGGCTTGGAAAGATTTGCATCCATGACAGGTACAGCTCGCCTCCTACAAAGGCACCCACGGATAATATCCACCCCTGGCTTTCACTATGTTTGGGCATCCTTAGACCACACCACCTCGTATTACATGGTTTGGATGATATCCTTTGGGAACTTTCCTTTTCTTATGGAGGCTGGCCCAATAGGTTACCTTGTCTTTTTCTTCAGCTTTGTATAGTAGGTCAGTGTAATGTCTTTGAGCTGTTAGATGATATGCTAGGGGTCTTATGCATGCATTTGATAAAATTAGTGATGAAATATGATTGACATTGCTATGATCCTGAGGAGTAATGAGCCCATGGAGGGCGAAGTTTTTGATGTGCAGGACCATACCCGATGGACAGGTACCAGGTGGACTGGTACACATGGGGAGATGATCAGTTCGGACCTCCATGGGGTTGAAGAGCCCATCAGATGGTTGCTGGGACCTCATCAGGGGCAGAGACAGGACAGTGACTGATCGAGCATTTGCACGAGAGAAGAAGAAGGACGTTTTCATCCAGGACGCTTTGGCTGAGCCCAGCCCTAGGGGGTTGACCCACTGCAGGTGGAACGCATCCCTCTATTGACCAGGACGTCCTCTAGAGATCCTGACGTCGCCTCCAACGTGTGGCAGCTTTACAGGGGAGTTTGGCACGTGTGGCAGAGTTTGGAGGCCCAGAGAGGGCCAACGTTTGCCTCCTAGTGTTGAGTTTTGCCCTAAAAACGGCCAGCGTCTCCCTCAGAGGGGCTAGACGTCCTGCTTACTGCTCATTTAGGCTTTTATTTAGCAGTTAAATGTAAAAACAGTATGATTTTTAGTAGTCAGCCTTGTCGGCTGTTTTAATGACCTAATTTTTAATTAAGGGTCATTGGATGATATAAATTGAGGATGTTTTCCCTCATTTTTGACATAACACAACTCACTTATCTAGTGAGGTCTGATTTTTAGCGCCCTATTGGGGTTTTTGGCTGGATTAGTGATGCGCAACTTTTGAAGGAAGAGTTTTCTTGGCATTTATGGTGTTTCTTTGGAAGGAAGGTGTTACAACTAGGGTTTGCTTGGATATTTCTTCATGAATTGTAAGTGTTTGTCCTGCAAAACTTCTCTTTGAATGGTTGTAGTTTAAATCTCTTGCATATTACTTATATATTGCTGAATCAAAACCCTAGGGGACAACCACACAAGTAGGTTGTTGTCTCATGTACTCTGACAAAGAAACCTTAAACCATTGAATAAGAAAATAAAGCCTAGCCTTAGCTACACTTGTTTTCTTCATTCCTTATGCTAGCCGTACCTTTTTGAAGCCAAGAAGAGTGAGACGTCCCTAGCCTAGGCTTTCTACACTAGGGCCGTACCATCCTAGGGTTCGCTGACAGACCTTGCTTTAGCAACATTTCCCTCATCAAAACCTCTTGTCTTGGTTAAATTTTCCTTATTGTGCTAGCCGTTTGTCGGTAAAGAGGAGAGAACACAAGGCCTTGCCTTTGCAACACCAAGTGAATCTCTCTCTCTTAGGGTTTCTACTTTTAAGGCCCTGCTTTAGCAACACCTTGAAAACCTACCCTCTAGTCCGTAGAAAACTTTTACCCTTCAACTCTTGCGTCCATCACTTATTGACTCCATTAACGACACTGATCCTTAGCCTCTAGCGTTGAAGTGATAGGGACTAAACAAACTTTCAAAACCTTATAAATTTGAAACCCTAACTAACAACTAACCCTAAAAGCTGACGTCACCCCTAGTATATTTCATCTTGACGCAACAATTTTTATGTGTGAGCAACTGAATGATGTTTAATGCATTGATTTGATTCAAGGAGTGGTTATATTCATTGGATGCTATATTGTTCTAGTATTTATTGACAAGTAACATTATATTGCCATTGCCATTATAGCAAACATTGATTTCGTCAATATTTACTGTTGTAGTTGCTCATATATTGAACTTAGATAGTCACTGATTTATGAAGTATTAGCCGTTATTGCACGTACTAGTTTTATTGTTGTCTTGTCTTGAAAGCAGGTGCCTTCTCCTTGGTTATACTTCATTGGACTATCTCTTTGGGCAGTAATCTGTGAAAGGGGAAACTAGTCTTAATCCTTTGAGCCTTTCCCTTTCAAACCCCAGATTGCTAGGGACGTCTCCCTTGGGCCTACCCTCCCTAAATAGAAAGGACCTCCCCATTGTGGTGACATTGGGTGGGGTAGGTCCCTGTTATGCCAGTTTGGCCTTCTACTTTATAACCTTTGCTTCTAGCTACAAACTGTGCGATAACATTTTGGCGCCGTTGCTGGGGAACACTGAGTCAATCTTCCTCAAACGACAAATCTTTTGGTAAGCCTTGCCTCAAAGACCTTTTCTCTTACAAGTTTACCTGGCGACTCCACTAGACTTTATTCTCCTATTCTTTGATAGTTTCAGGAAAACTATCTGGCGACTCCATCAATGACGACCTGTAGCGGGCGACAATATTCAAATCCCGCTACTGTGGCAACCATCACTCTAACAAACCCTGTGCCTCCAATCAATCCAAATCCTCACTATTATTGCTCAGTTTGTAGTTTAGGTCATAGACTAGAAGGATAAGGGTCAAATTGGCGAAATAGGGACCTACCCCACCCAATGTCACCACAATGGGGAGGTCCTTTCTATTTAGGGTGGCTAAGCCCAAGGGAGACGTCCCTGCTAATCTGGGGTTTGAAAGGAAAAGGCTCAAAGGATGAAGGCTAGTTTCCCCTTCACAGATTACCGCCCATATGATAGTCAAGTGAAGAATAACCACAGAAAGGGCACCTGCTTGCGAGACAAGACAACAATGAAACTAATACATGCAATGATGGTTAATATTTCATAAATCAATGACTATCAAAATAATGATAATGGCAGTATAATGTTACTTGTCAATAAACACCAGGACAATATAGCATCTAATGAAAATAATCAATCCTTGAATTAATCAATACATTAAATATCATTAGTCACTCATATACAATAGATTGCTGCGTCAATGTCCTAGGGATGACGTCAACTTCCTTTAGGGTTAGTATGATAAACAATGTAATAGACAAAAAAGGTCAACGTTTTGCAAATAAGCCAATGAAAATTACCAATACATCAGTGTCTATCACAGGATGACCAAGCCAACATTATTTTTTATCAACAATAGCTCAAATAAGGCACGACGTCATCATTTATTGCTAGGTTAGAAGGGTTGCTGCGTCAGGTATGACGTCAGCCCTAGTTAGTGCGTTAGGGTTAGTTAGGGTTTCAAATTTTGAAGATTTTGAAAGTTGATTTTACACAACAAGCTCAACGTTTGAAAGAAAACCAGTGCCTTAGGGTAATATGGAGTCAAAAGTAAGGGCAAAATCTCAGGAGGATCAAAATTTAAAGACTAGAAGGTTAGGTTCTATGGTGTTGCAATGGCAGGGCCCTAGAATCAAAACCCTAAGGGAAGGAGGCTCATTCCTGTGTTGCTTAAGCAAGGCCTCATGCTCCTTCCTCTTTCTCTAAATACTCTTGGCAAAACTGCTAGCTTCAAAATACAAATCTGAGGGAGAAAAGTGTTGCAGGAGCAAGGCTTTTCAAACCCTAGAGGGTCAAAACCCTAGGTGTAGAATTAACTAGGCCTAGGACGTCTCCTCTCTTCAACCTATATTTTAATGCTAACTCAGAAAAAGGATGATAAGTGTAGCAACGACTAGGCTATATCTTCCTTAATCAATGGCTAAAACAAGTTTCTCAAGCATGGGGACATATAGCAAGGACCTACTTGTGTGCTTGCTACCTAGGGTTTCAAGATTAAGCAATATAATAGCAATATGATAACAAATGTAAGAGATTAAACCTACAACCATTCATTTAAGAAGTTTTGCATGAGAAATTCACTTACATATCATGAAGAATGCATCATCAAACCCTAGTTGTAAACCTTCCAATGAGAGAAACACCATAATATGCCAAGAAGAATCCTCCAACAAGAGTTGCGCCTCACTTCCAAGAGCAAAATTACCAAGCGAAAGACTAAAAGTAGATTTCTCACAAGAGAGTGAGTTGTGTTATGTTTAAAATGAGGCAAAACGTCCTCTATTTATACCAATTTATGACCTTTCAATTAAATTTTAGGTCATCAAAACAGCGGACAAGGCTGACTGTAAGATTTACACTGTTTTTACATTAAATGCTAGAAAACTGTCATAATGTGAGCAAAAAGAGGGACGTCAAGCCCTTCTGAGGGAGACGTTGGCCCTTTTTGGGCAAATACAGCATCCAGGGACCAAACATTGGCCCTTCCAGGGCTCCTCCAAGCTGCCACATGTGCCAAATGACCTCAGCACACTGCCACACGCTCCAGTCAACGTCCAGATCTCTCAGGTGACGTCCTGTCCATCAAAGGCAAATGTTCCATCTGCAGTGGGTGATTCCCCCTAGGCCGGGCTCTGCCAAAGTGTCCCGGGTGGAACATCCTTCTTTCTTCTCGTGCAATGGCTCATCATAACGTTGTCCTGTCTCTGCCATCCCAACAACTATCTGATGGGCTCTTCAGCCCCATGGAGGTCCGAGCTAATCATATCCCCATGTGTACCGGTCCACTGGTACCTGTCCGCCGGGCATGGTCCTGCACATCAAAAACTTCGTCCTCCATGGGCTCATCAGTCCTCGGGATCATAGCAATGCCAATCATATTTCATCATTAAATTCATCACATAGATGCATGAAATCCCTAGCATATCATCTAATAGCTCAAAGACATTACACTGATCTACTATACAAAGTTGAAGAAATAGACAAGACAACCTATTGGGCTGATATCCACAAGAAGAGGAAAGTTTCCACAGAAGATCATTCAAGCCATGTTCATGAAGTGATATGGTCTAGGGATGTCCAGTCATAGTAAGACCAGGGGTAGGTGTTGTCCGTGGGTGCCTTTGTAGGAGGTGAGCTGTACCTGTCATGGATGCACTTTTTCCAAGCCCCTTTATTGCCTTTATTCCTTATTTATTGCTTTTCTTTCTTTTTTACTTCAAGGTCTGACCAGAGGACACTGCCTTGGCGTGGTGACCAGAGCTGACAGTGTTACCCTATGGTATTTTCGCAGAAATGATAAGGCTGGCTCGTGATGAGACCCCCTTTCCCTTGGCCATGCAACCAAAGGTCATTGCCCTGGCGTGGTAACCAGATAATGGCAATGTCATACTGCTAGATACCTATGAACATAATGGGCCGG
>ML780888.1:937763-954985 GCA_009831015.1 Picea engelmannii | reverse complement strand
AGTTTATTTATTATGATCAGATTTGCTAGGAGGAGGGCGCATGGGTTGAGATGACTGGTAGCTACCTGGTAGCAGATCTGCTTGGAGGATTTGAGCTCTGACAGTTTCAGTGGAGAGGCAACACAGGAGAGGACATTCCTACGGAGGGATTTCTTCATTGGGCAACAGATGAGCTTGGGCGCCTCAGTTCAGTTCAGAGGGCAACAAAGGGAGAGGGCGCACCATATTCTGAGCACTTCTTCCTCTGGTTCTTGTTGCAAGACTCGTGAGGAGCTTGCTATGTATACAGGTTCCATTTTATTTCATTACTTGTTGTATCTCTTGCTTTAATCACAATTATATAGACATATATCCCAAACTGGTTTTCCCCGGGGGGGTTTTATCCAGGGTCATGTTGACCAAAAATACCTGTGTCAATCTTATGCATGTTTAGAAGTGTAGATCAGCATTTTAAAAGTTCAAGATCTAGAGGTAGTGTTATGTGTTTTAAGTTATATTGCATGTGCTAACATTGAGACAAGAAAACACTTGCAAGGGCACCTTAAAAGAGCACTTAACCTATAAAACATTAGCAGAAAGTAACATGACTGTTTGCTGTCCTAAAACAACAAAAGAAGACAGCCAAACAGTTGAAACTTAGAGCCATACTAAGGTCAAGGACAGACCTTAGAGGGCAGCCTCATAGGACCTCAGAATTTCAACAAGGGGCACACGTCGTTCCATCTCCGTCTTAGAGAGAAACGAGCTCCTTCACCCCTCACAGGGGTACACATCGTTTCATCTCAAACGACACACCCATCTCATGGGCATCTTCCCTACACAGGGGCACACATCGTTCCATCTCCATCTCAGAGAGAAACGAGCTCTCACAGGGGTACACATCGTTTCATCTCAAACGACACACCCATCTCATGGGCATCTTCCCTACACAGGGGCACACAACGTTCCATCTCTGTCTCAGAGAGAAACGACACACCCATCTCATGGGCATCTTCCCTACACAGGGGCACAGAACGTTCCCTCTCCGTCTCAGAGAGGAACGACACACCCATTTCATGGGCACACACAACTAATGGGCTCTCTCACAGGCCGACTCACTTAGTCTGTGTCCTGGAGGATGTCTCACGCAGCTGTATTCATCAACATGATAGCGGTGCCTCCTGCCATATGACAGGTGTTCGTGAGTACTTCACTGATTTTACAGAGATTGGGGATCTTGAGGTGGTGCTTGGAGATGACTCAGTTATCAAGGCAGTTGGTAGTGGGATAATATCATTTAAGAGGGAGTCTCTACCTCCCATGTTGAGAGATGCCCTATATATTCCAGGCTTGAAGAAGAACTTAGTGTCAATTTCCACTATTGAGGATAGAGGATATGAGGTATTGTTCTGTGATGGGCATGTGCTCTTGTATCCTAAGGGATCCAGTGTCACTTTGGCCAAAGTGATTGGGATCGGGCATGAGAAGCTGTACAAGCTCATGTTTCATCCAACTAGAGCATTGATGCATAGTACCGACAACAATGACCTTTGTGATTTATTGCATAGGAGGATGGCCCATTTGCACCATGGGGCTCTGAGGATCTTGAGAGAGATTGTGACTGGAGTGCCAGAGTTCAATATAGAGCACCAAGAGGTGTGCTCTTGGGAAGTACACCAAGGCTGCTTTTCCAAGCAGTGACAACAAAGTAGCAGGTATTCTTGATCTGATTCATGTTGATGTATGTGGTCCTATGTCTTCTGCTTCTTTGAGCAGATTTTTGTATTATGTCACTTTCATTGATGACTTCTCTCGGAAGTCTTGGATTTTCTTCATGAAGACCAAAGGATAGGTCTTCCAGTGGTTCCAAGAGTTCAAAGCTCTCGTGGAGAACCAAATTGGGAAGAAAATCAAAGTGTTGAGATCTGACAATGGGGGTGAGTATACCTCCAATGAGTTCGGTGACTTTTTTTCTAGGGAGGGCACTAAGAGAGAAGTGATAGTTCCTTACAACCCGCAAGAGAATGGGGTTGCTGATAGGAAGAACAAGGCCATTGTTGGGGCTGTGAGAACCATGTTACGTGATCAGGGGCTACCACTGTTTCTTTGGGCCGAGGCTTGCAACACTGCAGTTTATCTGCAGAACAAGAGTCCACAGAAAGTCTTGGGGGATAAGACTCCCGAGGAGGATTTCTATGGGAAGAAGCCTGAGGTTGGGCACTTTAGGATTTTTGGGTGCCTCACCTATTCACATGTCCCTTCTAAGAAGAGGACAAAGCTAGAACCCATGACAGAGAAGGGCATCTAATATTACAATGTTATATAACTTAGAACAATCCCACCAAGGAAAAATGACTCGTGACACCACATCCATCACCATAGGAAAGAGACATAAGAAAAGTGCTAGTTCAATTATGTCCCCACCACATTCAACAAAATGGGACCATGTAGAACACCCCCTCCTAGTGAGATCAATAATATAACATCACCATGCAAGATCACTAGGATGTACCAGTGGAATACGATACATGAAGTACTAAGTATTCATATGTCAAGAGAGTGATCCATGAAACATATGTCAAGCAAAAGCATGAAAGTAGCACCAAACCACTAGATGACCATGAAGCATGACCATCCACCATAGAGAAGTGAATCTCCTCCATCGAAGATCTGCATCAAATAATCCCCTATCAAGATGAGAAATGGCTCCATGAAGGTATGTACCCTCAAATCCATCCAAATGCTCCATGGGTACCCATTGCAAGCCCCATCAATGTGACAAAAATCACGATGTGAAACCTCATATAATAAGAGGTGTAACACTTCTTACTTCAAATATTCTCTTGCCTATAAGAAAGGGTGCAGGCAAAGGAGACAAATCATCAATGTGTTCATTCTGTCTTCTTGCTTCCATTCTATCCACTTGAGACTTAGACTATTGAGCAAGCACTTGTGCTATTGTATTGGTTGAGTTTCTCGCATCTACTACCACAATTATACTTTGAGTGGCTTGAGGAGATTGTAAAGGTCTTGGCATGATTACTACTATCCCCCATGATCCTTGAGCGTGTTGATTGTTGAATTTTCAATGAGCTATGGCTCATGCATTTAATTAAATTTTCTGTTTAGCTTTTTACTTAAACCATAAGTACTGCATCAAACCAAGATCACAAGAAGAATAACCATGCACAAGAACACAAGAAGTATCTTGGAAAACCCTTCTCAACAAGGGAAGAAAACCCAGCCAATCCTTTGCTATATTCTTCAACAGAAAGACCTCCCACACCATCACCAAATCTAGCACACAAGAGGGTGATGTAATTCTCATAGTTTTAGACCACAACTTCTGAAATCATGAGATGACACAATGTCAAGTGTGTTTCCTCAATGGGGATTCACCTTTATTTATATAAGACTTACCACATCAAATGATGTGTCTATTGGCACAATAGGGCCGACCTCAATAACTCAAAATATAATTAATAATTACCATATTAATTATCTTTTACATTCATTATCCTTTACATTATAGTGGGGCCGACCTGTACTCTTTACATCACAAATAGGGTTACAGGTAAGTTTGACTCTTGGACAATATAGCAAGGGATCTCATACACCCACTAGTGCTCAGCCACTAGGGGCACATCCATCTGTGCTCAGCCACATGGATGTCCACATCTCTATCTCACTGCGTCTCACAGGAGAACCACACTCACTAGTGCTCAGCCACTAGGATCACGTTCACCTGTGCTCAGCCACAGGCACGTCCAACTCAACAGATCTTCTTTCTCACTGCATTACATAGGAGAATCATCTGGAGTATCACATCATCTCAACTCTCTGCTCAGAGGAGGCTAATACATCATTTCATCTCTATCTCAGAACGATGCACCCAACTCATGGGCTTTTCCACATGTTCACCTGTGCTCAGCCACAGGCATGTCCAACTCAACAGATCTTCTTTCTCACTAGGTTACACACGAGAATCATCTGGAGTATCATCTCAACTCTCTGCACAGAGGAGAAAAATAAACCCATCACATGGGCTTCTTCACCCCTCACATGGGTACACGACATTCCATCTCCATCTTAGAGAGGAACCACACACCCAATTCATGGGCTTCCTCACCCCACACAGGGGCACACAACGTTCCTTCTTCGTCTCAGAGAGGAACCACACACCCAGCTCATGGGCACACCCAACTCATGGGCTTTCTCTCAGGCCGACTTACTCAGTCTATGTCCTGGAGGATGTCTCACGCAACTGTAATCATCAACATCGATGTGTATCTGACTTGGTTGGAACTTTGTTCTTTCTACAACTCGAGTAATGAAGATCCAATCAATATCTTTTGCAAACCAATATGAGCATACTTGTGTATAAGAATTCTATTTATTTTGCTTAAGACAAGACAAGATAAGATAATTTTATTATTGCCCAACAAATGACCACAAAAGTAGGTCAATGGGACTAAAAGATACATCTAATGTGAGTACAATGTGGGAGTGCAAAAGCAACTCCTAAGTAATGCTGAAAGCAATATAATGGATGCTGAAGAAAAAGTGCAACATAGATAAGTATCTAACTAAACTAATCACTATGTCTAACCGACACCAAAAGATATATATAGTAGGATCATAGCTACAATGATACAAAGTGAGAGTCCGATATTGGAAAACTGGGCATCTTGTTGTTGAGACAGAGAAAGAGAGAGAGAAGGAGATTTGAGGATGACGTCAAGATCTTCAGGGCCATATGACCGAGGGCGAGTGGGGTGATTGGGGCACTAGTTTGCTATCAGAGTCCTCGGGCATGATGGTTTGATCCGACTGTATGATAGTTGGGGGGACACAGGAGCAAGGAAGCCTTGTTCATAACCTGGCTGGAACCTGTCCAACAAGAAGGGATTTATATCTTGACATTTGTGAGAAGGGGGGAAGCTCATACTCAATTGCTGCCTATTTTCGATTCACTTCTCTCATATTGAGTTATTTCTAGCCAAAGGAGTTTGAGGGTTTTCTAACTGAAAATTTCCAACGTGGCTAAGCCCTTGCTGAATCCCATTTCTCTGAATCTGGCAATTTGTATGTGTATCTGTATGTGTGGTGGTTAACATTACTCAAAAAAGTGTTTTGATAAGCTCCTAGAGATGGTTACATTCTATTCTATTACATTTGCTTTCATTCCAATGAATGGATGTTAATACTATGTGCTATGCAGTTCAAGATGTGAGTTGTCTGTCAGGCTGTAGTCTAGCAACAACTTGGAGTGGTTGCGATGAGGATGACCTGTGTTCAAATCTTGAGAGACTCGCTCCCCCCCCTGCATGGTGGATCGCTTGGTGTGGCCTTTATTGCAGCTCTGCCACATTGATGATGTAGCGGCCTAGGTGCTGATATTGCACCAGTGCACCTGTAGTTGCATAGCATTTGGGCTATTGACATATATGCGGACTTGCTGCTGTAGTTAATGAGCCTTTGGGCTGACCAATCATGACCTGTATGCAATGGGGTTTTTTTGAGCAGTTGAAAATGTGAGTGCAGGAATCAAGTTATAGGCAGTTGCAAGCTTTATCATTAGCCATCTCAAAGCAGGCATTTGCTAACGCCTGCAATCTTATGGGCATCTAACATTGTTTATTAGGAATAAGTTTAGTTCTCATAGAAGTATTGTTCACCAATCTTTGGAGGTAGTATCTGTATTAAAATGAGGCTTTGCAATTAAAAGACTTGGGCAATGTGGCTGGTAAAATCTGCTGGAATATTAAAAGGAAAAATATAAACCTAACTTGGTCTGACTGAGCAGCAGATATCTGCTGTTATATGTTGCTCCTGGTGGCTTGGAAGTAATAGATCGAGGATCTTTTGTGAACCTTAGGCTTGTGTAGCTTGTTGTCAATTCCTTGCTGACTCTTTGAAGCATTGATTAGCCTGTGTTTTATCCATCATCTTATGAGATATAGATTCTTCTAAAGCTTCTTTTACTTTGACGACTCTATCTAAAGCTTATTTTACTTTGACTACTCTATCTACTTTACTGTCCATTTTGTAATTGCTCTCATCAGAACCTTATGATATCTAACATTAACGGTATGTTCATGCTAACTAGTGTTTTATTCAATGTGAGGCAGTACATAAAATGACCACTTGTTTCTTTTAGTGCATTGATCACAGTGCGAATTCTTATAATTCATTTTGTATGTGCTTATTTTATTATGTTTCTGTTGGCAGCTGGAGGACTTGCAAGAGCTTGACTGCTTGCTAATAACACAGAGCCTTGATGATCATTGTCACATGAAGACACTTAAGCCACTGTCGAAAATATATCCAGACCTGTGCGTGGTTTCAACTCCAAATGCAGAGCCAATTTTGAAAGATCTTTTCGACGAAGTATGTTTTGGTTTACAAATTGATACACTTTTGCTTTTCATTTTGGTGAGCTAGGAAGCTGGACATTAATGGTGCAAGCTTTGTCTTTTTCAATTTGAAATAATTTCGAGATTAGTTGTATGTGCATTTACGCGTATGGTTTAAGGTCACATTTGAATTTGTAGCTACCTTTCATCATTTCCTTATTGGAGAACATATTGATGTAGTCGTATCAACCTCAAGTGTTGTGCCTTCTGTTGCATTTGGTCTGTGACTGTTGACCGAAAAACATATGTCATAGCAGAACACTGCGCTATAGCACTAATGTGCATGAAAATGGGAACAAAGGGTGAAGCAAAAAACATGTTCTAAAATATTTAAATTTAGATATAAACAAAAACACATTTTTATGGTCACTGTTATCCCCCATTTTGTATGAGGATTGCACATGTGATTTTCATCACATGACTCAGATTTGCAGGGTGGCATGGTGATTCTAGCTTTCCAAAGGTTGGAATTTTGGTAGAAGTTGCTTCTAGTGGATGTTGGCTTGGTAGAGGAGATTCATTTTCTCCTTGGTTGATGTTCATGGCTTGGTTCTCTATTCATGGTTGCCCATGTTTTGGTTGATGATTATGAGATGATCTTTGATGCTATTGTTTCGCTACATGATGATCACCCTTTACACGGTAGATGTCCCTCAGGTATTATTGTATCATTGGTTGTTTAGCACATGGCATCATGATGTTCTTGGTTGATGGATGATGTTGAGAGCACCTTACTGCTTGAGATGTCCATGGTGATCCTATTATGATACTTGACACACTAGAGAGGGATTTTCATAGAGCGCTCCCTTTATTGCATAGTTATTCATGGTGATATGTTGACCTACTCATGGTTCCACATATGACTCTATTGCTAGAGTGCTTGGCTTATTTGACATGTTATGACATTGAGATGGCATTTTTGACATGGAATATTGCTCCTAGTAAAGTGTTTATCTTGTACACATGTTTTGATGTAATCCTAGTCCTCACAATGACTAGTTGACTCATTTTGACCTATTTGAGCTTGTGATGGAGTGTCCTAGTGTTTTGAGGATGACTTGGCATGATTCATCTTGATGGAGGTCTTCTACTTGGGCATCCTTACTATTAGAGATATAAGGCTTACCCATGTAATAATATCACCTTAGTGACTTTAGGTTAAAAGATTAGGGTTTTTGTCTTTTAGGGTTTTGGTCTCTCAAGCTCTTTATAAGAGTGAGGACCCTCATTATAATATTGTGCCGTTCAATAATAATATCGTTCAGTGTTTATGGAGATCATGTTTTCGGTATCATAACCCTACCTAGGGTTTCTTCAGTTCTTGTAAAATGGTATCAGAGCGGATGGAAATCCTTCCTTTACCTAATCATTGTTAGAGGAGCTACTAATATTGTTCCAGTTTCCATCCTCAAATGTAGCTGCTATATGGCATCGAAGCTACCAACCCTGGTGAAAGCCACAAGTAAAGATAACTGCTGTATCTAATAGAAAGTGGTAGCTGTGAGAAAGTGGGAGTTGTCTGGAAGAGAATAGTTGCTATCAGTAAGAGAGTTTACACACGGTGTTGTTTGCATCGAGCCGCTAATGGAAGAGCTCTCTGTCATGTCCCCATTTTTGGATTCCCTAATTGTGCGATAGAGTTACTGCAGGAGGCTTCAGTCAGCCAAGTCAGAGGGCTGAGACTAGGTATTCAATGAGCCCAGAAGGTTTGGGGGAGTTGCATGGGGCCCAACTTAGTTTATTTCCCATTATTCATCATCAGAATCAATTCCGCATAACTTATTCTTGGTTCCCTTACATTTTGACGATTTCCGTAAAACAGGGTTATTATTGGGCATATTTTAATTAATTACACTAAAGGTACTATTTGGAGTTCGTTTCTTGGAGAAATACCTTAGTGTAATAGCTCATTGGAACCGGGGCAAAAATATCTATAGGATGGGATGATGAAAAGTGACTTTCAGTGGCCAGAGAAGTCATAAAGGCGAATTAATCACATTTTGGAGTAAAAAGCTTCATTAAATTAATAAAGTGATTTTATGAGAAAATATTAAAGAGGAATTAAAAGTCACTTGAGGGGGAAAAAGGTGAAAGGGGAGTATAAAAGAGAGATAGGGGCTCATGTTTTGGGATTATGATGATTGATTATTTTGTATTTGGCCTCTTGGTTTTGAGAGCTCATTGATTATTTTGTATTTGGCCTCTTGGTTTTGAGAGCTCTTAGAGCTTGGGGTTTTGAGGGTTTTGGTGACAAACCCTAGGATTGGTTTCGGTGTTGCAACGATACACCCTAGCTAGTCATTTTGTGGGAAGAGATCACTCTAATTTCTTCATCGTGCTTCATTGTTGGCAGATTTACATTCAGTAGCTAAGTTTTCTTCATGTGTGACTACGTTTCCAGAGGTAGCAGCTGAGTTTGGGGTTTAAACTTTATAGAGGGCGTCTTGCTTAAAGAAGGTTGAGAAATCCTTGTGGGGTTCAAATCTCATTATTCAGGGCGCATTCCTTGACTGCTGGGCACATATCTGGGCATGAGACAAGGGTATTCCCATGTGGTCTGATGTTATTGCTGCTTGGGGGGTCGAAATCACTGTAAGAGGGTCAAAATCCCTCATTGTGGACCAAGTTTATGTGAGTAGAAGTGCCTCAGTTGTTGCTGTGCTATTTTTATGCTGAGAACGAGTTGTTTGCTGGCTGAATACTTTAGTTCCTCTATGCTGTGGAAACAACTCATACTGGGACCGATTTATCTATCTTCTGTGGCTGAGTTCTGTGGGAAAACTGAACCAAGTAGTGTGGCTGAGCGACTTCCAGAACCTGGGCGAGTTTCTTGGTGAAGGCAGGTCGTTTTCTCCTTGGAAAGACTATTTCTACCTGCTGGGGTTGACTTACTCTTATCAGGCCGAGTTCTGAAGGATATTGGTGCTTCATCTCTGTGGGTCAGCAATACTAACAGCTACAGGAGTGCCATTGAAAAATAAATCTTCGAGCTGTATTACTCCTTCAGAAAGGAGGGAATTACCAGCTGATAGATATCAGCAAATCTGTTTGTTGTTGCCACTGTCATTGCTCAGTTGCTGATAATAAATAAACTTTTCTTTGCTGTGTTTTCCTTCTCATTTACATCAGCTGTGATATGGGTAATTTCTGTGCTTATGATTATGTATTTCTGATGCATTAAAGTAAGTTGGACATATTGAATTTGTATGTAAACCCCCACATAATACATCAGATACTCAAATCAAATACACAACAGTTTATTGGAAACTCTAGCAGTGAATAAACACCTACAGCATAACTGTTTGACGAAAGTCAATATTCAGAAATACTTATACATTTTCTACAGTAGTGAGATATAATTGTGACAGTAGTACCTTGGGACACTACAGTGGTATCAGAGCATGATCCTCTGCAGCTGTGAGGTTTGAAGGGCAGCATTGACAACAGATAATGGAAAGATGGCAAATCAGTTGGAACAACAGGTGTTTAAGGTAGCAATGAAGCTACAGTAACTCCCTCGCTTCAAAAATATTCTTCTTAAAATTCTCAAGCAAGCAGCAGAGATTTTATCTAAGGTGGATCAATCCCCTTCACAGGTTATGTTGGACGCAATACACCCATTAAGGGAAGCTTTAGTTATGCCAAAGTTGTTGAGACACCAAGATGGAGATGTGTCACTTATGGTGGCCAAATGCATTAGTGAGATCACCGGAATCACAACACCATATGCCCCATACAAAAATGATGTGTTGAGAGACACCTTCCGGCTTATTATTAGTACTTTCTGAGGGTTGGGTGATATAGCTAGTCCCTTGTTTGGAGAGAGGGCTACCATTTTGGAAATGATGGCCAAGATTGAGTCACGTGTTTTGATGTTAGATATTGGGTGTGCTAACTTGATCCTTGAGATGTTTCACATTTTCTTCTCTATTGCTAGTGGAGCTCATCCAGAAAATGTGTTAACATCTATGCAAGCCATTATGACTTTTATTGTGGACGAGAGTGAGGATATTCCATAGCGGCTGGTATCACTTATACTAGCTTCCTTGGGGAGATAAAAGAAGGAGGTTTCTTTTGCTAGCTATAGACTTGCTATTAAGGTAGTGGAGCAGTGTGCAAACAAGCTGGAGCCATATGTGACCTTATCATTCGGTGACACTTGCACATGTGATAGACAGGTTGATAGCAGGTCTAATCATGAGGAGTTAACACTTCCATCTTGTATAGAGGCGGTGGCACTAGACAAGTCACCTGTGGAGACTCATATTATTTCGCAGGAGGTGCGCATGCCTGAGGACCAGAGTGTTGATTTTTCAATAAGCTAGGCTCAAGCATGAAGTTCATTCCAATTTTAGCATTTTACTTGAACCATAGACATTTGCAATTTCACCATTCACAATTTGTTGCAGCAAACAAGATCACAAGAAGAAAACACCATGCACAAGTACACAAGAAGTATCCTGGGAAACCCTTCTCAACAAGGGAAGAAAACCCAACCAATCCTTTGCTATATTCTTCAAGAGAAAGACCTCCCACACCATAAACCTAGCACACAAAAGGGTGCTCACAAACCCTAGAAGACTAGCGCCCAAGAGAGGTGCACACTTCAGCCCAAGAACAAGTACTTGCTGAAATTTCCAAACTCACACTTGTGTTATGAAACTTATGATTCCTCAATGAGGAATTTACCTTTATTTATATTAGACTGAGTATATCAAAAGTAGTTTCTATTAGCACAATAGGGCCGACCTCAATAACTCACAATATAATTAATAATGACCATATTAATTATCTTTCACTTTATGGTAGGGACGACCTGTACCCTTTACATCACAAATAGGGTTATAGGTAAGTCTGACTCTTGAACAATATAGCAAGGGATCTCATACACCCACTAGTGCTCAGCCACTAGGGGCACATCCATCTGTACTCATCCACAGGGATGTCCACATCTCTATCTCACTACGTCTCACAGGAGAATCACACTCACTAGTGCTCAACCATTAGGATCACGTTCACCTGTGCTCAGCCACAGACACGTCCAACTCAACAGATCTCTTTCTCACTGCGTCTCACAGGAGAATCTTCTGGAGTATCACATCATCTCAACTCTCTGCACAGAGGAGACCTGTACATCGTTTCATCTCTGTCTCAAAGAGAACGACACACCCAACTCATGGGATTTCTCACCCCACACAGGGGCACACAACATTCCATCTCCATCTCAGAGAGGAACCACACACCCAACTCATGGGATTCCTCACCCCACACAGGGGCACACAACGTTCCATCTCCATCTCAGAGAGGAACTACACACCCATCTCATGGGCACACCCAACTCATGGGCTCTCTCTCAGGTCGACTCACTCAGTCTGTGTCCTGGAGGATGTCTCACGCAGCTGTAATCATCAACACTCCCTCTCAGGTAGGGAGGCATTCTCCACCAGGCCAAGTCTCTCACGGAAGTACTCGAACTTTGTCTTGGCAAGTGGTTTGGTGAAGATGTCTGCAATCTGCTCATGGGTAGGAAGGTACTGCACGTGTACTTTTTTCCTCTGCACCATGTCTTTGATATAATGATATTTTATCTCGATGTGTTTCGATCTATCATGAAACACAGGGTTCTCAGAGAGCTTTACACAACTCTGGTTATCACAATCAATAGTAGTAGGATCCATCTCATGATCGGATAAATCTATTAGAAGTTTGCGAAGCCACATTGCTTCCCAGATTGCCACACTTAATGCTATGTACTTTGCCTCTGCGGTACTCAATGCCACAGAGCTCTGTTTCTTGCTGCACCAAGAAACCATGGCAGACCCTAAAGTAAAGCAACAACCGGAGGTGCTCTTTCGGTCCACTGCGCTCCCTGCCCAATCTGCATCAACATATCCCTGTAGGCTCAAGTCTACACTGGAGGCATATCTCAGGCCATATCCAACTGTGCCTCGTAGGTATCTCAATACATGTTTTGCTGCTATCCAGTGAGTCTGTCTCGGTTGACTCATGAACTGGCTAAGCACATTCATTGCATAGCATATATCAGGTCTGGTGTTAACCAGATACATCAGTGATCCAATCAACTTTCTGTACAAGTGTTGATCAATCTCTCTTGAATCAACATCACTCATTTTCTTCAAATCCATCACCATTGGTGTAGGCATGGATTTGCATTCTATCATACCAAAATTTTTCAATATCTCCATAGTATATTTTCCTTGACTTAGGAAAATCTCATTGGTCCTCTGCCATACTTTTTGTCCCAAGAAGTAGTGTATCATACCTAGATCCTTCATCTCGAAATCAAAAGTCAAAGCTTGCTTGTATCCAACGACAAGGATTTCTGAATAAGTCATCAAAATCAGATTTCTCGTCACCAACAATGTAATATTATAGGTTTGGATCAGCATCCTTGCTGAAACCCAAACTCATCAAGTATCCATCCATCTGAAGTGGTTTCCAACTCATGAAGGATAGTACAAATGGAAGTGTATCGGGCTTACTGGATCAAGTGTCTCATCATAGACAACTCCCTCTGTTTGTGGGAATCTTCTGGCCATAAGTTTCGCTTCATATTTCTTGACACTTCCATTAGCTGCAAGTCCCTCTGCACCTTGCAGAGTTTGTCGAGCCTAGACAGACCTTTTATGTACTACTACAATATCTTGGGGATATCAGCTGGATCAATTGGAATGATAATTGTCTCCCTCTGAATTGCTGAAGGGAAGAAGGTAATGTCTCTTCCTTCTTCTCAATTTATTTGACTCCCTCTGAAGTTTGAAGAGTAGATATCTTCTTTTTCTTGTTTGCTAGATATTTTATGTCTTCTCAGGTGCTCTACTGACTCTTCAGTATTTTATGACTTCTAGCATAATAATCAATCAATAAAGGTTGGACTCCCGTACCAGGGATAATGGTCTAAGTCACGAGGGCTCCCACACTAGGGATAATACCCTTCACTATCAAGAATGCAATCAACTATACTTTTATTGATTAAATCAAACAATTCACCTGGGTTTGCAGTCATGCTCAATCTTGTATTTGGTTTAGAGGAAGTAATCCTCATCTCTCTTATCTTCATCCTTTTGAGGTGGATCTGGATCAATGTTAGCGGTGGAAGCATATTGTCTTCCTTTCTTACTGGTCGAACAATTTCTTGCATAGTGTCCATATTTGTCACATCTGAAGCACTAGATCTCTGTTATATCTCTTCTCTGATCATAACCTGAAGCTGATGGAGTCTTCTCATCTCTGAATGTTTGTTTGAAGTTTCTTCTGAATCTTCCACCTTTCTTTGTATGAAGTGCAAGAACGTGGTTGTCATTATGGGAGTCTTCCACTCCTCTATTTCTAAGTCTAAGTTCTTCTTGGGTACAGTTTGTCCATAGACGATCAAAAGTGGGTAGTTTTTCTCTTCCACTGATACTTTGAAGAAATGGTTCCCAGTGTTTTGGAAGGTTGTTGAGAGTGGGCAAAACAAGTTCTTTGTCAGATATGACTTCTCCAATGGCACCTAGCTGATCTCTGATCTTTGACATCTTCATAAAGAAAGTAGCAACTGTATCACCTTTTGTCATCTTGATACTTTGAAGCTGACCCTTTAAGGTGAGGGCTCTAAGGGTGTTGTCACTCTCAAACATATTCTTCAATGCTTCATACATTTCATAAGCTGTCTTTAGGTTGGCAATACGAGGTAGGAGATGATCTCTTACTGAGTAGATGATTATTTTCCTTACCTTGACGTCTTCTTCCTTTCTTATTTCCTTCTCTTCATCGGTAGCTGTCTTTGGTAAAGTCTTTTGTATCACACTCAAAAGGTCATCTTCTTCAAGGTTGATCCGAAGTCTTGACTTCCAGGAGCTGAAGTTGCTTGATCCATCAAGCCTATCTTCCACCAAGGTTCTATTCTTCATATTTTCAGATTTCTTTACAAACTCTTTCCAACTGGACTTAGAAAACCTAATGGCTAGGTTAGACTAGCAACCTTAGGTTTTGTTGGGCTTATGACTACCAACAATAAGCCTTAAGAATGTCACAGGAATACTGGTGAGCTGAAACGCTCCTTCAATGAGTTGCAGGAACCCTAAAACCAATATTCTGCAGAAAATTGCGAAACCCTAAAAACCCTAGGGTCAAAAATTCAAAATGCTCAAAATTTCACTTTGAGAGTTTTTGGAGGTGCACTGGAGAAGGCCGTACCCTTCTATGTCAAAATTTGCCTCAACGTCCAAGTATTAGAGGCTGAAACACCTCAGAGAAGGAGGGCCGTACGGAATTGCAGAAAAGGAGGGACGACTAGCTTTAAATGCTTGTGCAGGGGTTCTTCAAGACCTATGCTCTGATACCATGTTGATTTTTCAATAAGCTAGGCTCAAGCATGAAGTTCATTCCAATTTTAGCATCTTACTTGAACCATAGACATTTGCAATTTCACCATTAATAATTTGTTGTAGCAACCAAGATCACAAGAAGAAAACACCATGCATAAGTACACAAGAAGTATCCTGGGGAACCCTTCTCAACAAGGGAAGAAAACCCAGCCAATCCTTTGCTATATTCTTCAAGAGAAAGACCTCCCACACCATAAACCTAGCACACAAAAGGGTGCTCACAAACCCTAGAAGACTAACGCCAAAGAGAGGTGCACACTTCATCCCAAGAACAAGTACTTGCTGAAATTTCCAAACTCACACTTGTGTTATGATTCTTCAATGGGGAATTTACCTTTATTTATATTAGACCGAGTATATCAAAAGTAGTGTCTATTGGCACAATAGGGCCGACCTCAATAACTCACAATATAGTTAATAATTACCATATTAATTATCTTTTACATTAATTATCTTTCACTTTATGGTAGGGCCGACCTGTACCGTTCACATCACAAATAGGGTTATAGGTAAGTTTGACTCTTGAACAATATAGCAAGGGATCTCATACACCCACTAGTGCTCAGCCACTAGGGGCACATCCATCTGTGCTCAGCCATAGGGATGTCCACATCTCTATCTCACTGCATCTCACAGGAGAATCACACTCACTAGTGCTCAGCCACTAGGATCACGTTCACATGTGCTCAGCCACAGGCACGTCCAACTCAACAGATCTCTTTCTCACTGTGTCTCATAGGAGAATCATCTGGAGTATCACATCATCCCAACTCTCTGCACAGAGGAGACCAGTACATCATCCCATCTCTCTGCACAGAGGAGACCAGTACATCATCTGGAGTATCACATCATCCCAACTCTCTGCACAGAGGAGACCAGTACATCGTTTCATCTCCGTCTCAGAGAGAACGACACACCCAACTCATGGGCTTCCATCTCAGTCTCAGAGAGGAACCACACACCCAACTCATGGGCTTCTTCACCCTACATAGGGGCACACAACGTTCCATCTTCGTCTCAGAGAGGAACCACACACACATCTCATGGGCTCTCTCTCTCAGGTTGACTCACTCAATTTTTGTCCTAGAGGATGTCTCACACAGCTGTAATCATCAACACTCCCTCTCAGCTAGGGAGGCATTCTCCATCAGGCCAAGTTTTTCATGAAATTACTCGAACTTCGTCTTTGCAAGTGGTTTGGTGAAGATGTCTGTAATCTGCTCATGGGTAGGAAGGTATTGCACGTGTATTGTTTTCCTCTGCACCATGTTTCTGATATAGTGATATTTTATCTCGATGTGTTTCGATCTATCATGAAACACATGGTTCTCAGAGAGCTTCACACAGCTCTAGTGGGGACAACTAGACTACTGAGTATGCTCTCCTATTTATGCTCTGGAATAGGAAGTGGTTGCAATAAGCCTGTTGGATGTGTATGATCATCCTTATTCTCCCGACACATGGAGCATTCCCTGATATGGTGCATGACATCCTCTTTCATACCCCTCCATGCAAATCTTTCCCTTACTTGTCTACATGTCTTGACAAATCGTTGATGCCCATCCAATGTTGAATCATGACATGCTTGTAACACTCTCCTTTTGAACTCTGATTCAAGAACCAAGAAAATGCGGCCCTTGTAGTATATTATGTCATCCATGATTTTGAAGTTATCATTCTGCACTCGCCCATCCATCAGCTCACATGCAAACTTGTTTTTGGAATATTCTACCAAAAGATGTGCCTTCTAGTCAACTAAAATATCTGTCATGGCGTATACTGAAGGTCTCCTGGATAAAGCATCAACAACCACATTGTTCTTTCCTTTGACAAATTCCATGATAAAATCATAAGCTTGGATCTTGCCAACCCATTTTTTTTTGCCTCTCATTAAGGTCCTTTTGGTCTAAGAAGTATTTGAGGCTGTTATGATCAGTCTTGACAAAAGGTTTTGCCCCAACCAAGTACTGTCTGAACTTATCCAAAGCATGCATGATGGCTAGCATTTCTTTGTCATAATGTAATGTCCCTACTTTGGGACATCATCACAGTGCAGAGGTTTATGATGACCAGAGTAGCCAGATGGGTGTTATAGCGAGTACAGGGATTATTGAGAGGCATTGTGTGGTCCAGCTGGCATTTCTCATCATATCTCATCATTATGAGCCATTCCGCACAGGTTGGCTTTGGTTCCGTTGCATTCCAATGATTTCCATGATTTTGACTATTTTGAGCTATAAGTCAATGAAATTCACTGAAGAGGTCATTTTGGGCACATTACTTGGAGGAACCTATCAGTGTAATAGCTCATTGGAATCGGGAGGAGCAACACTACAGGATGGGATGGCTAGAAGTGACTTTCAGTGGCCAGGGAAGCCACAAGGAGAGATAAGGAGCTTTTCAGAGGTAAAAAGGTTAATTAATTAATTAAAGTGAT
>ML780888.1:863097-879018 GCA_009831015.1 Picea engelmannii | reverse complement strand
AAACCCATAAAAATAATGATGGAATATAGTCACATTTACGTGAGCAAAATAACTAAACTCAGGCAGATTTTTATTAAATGGCAATGACTGAGTTTCTTACAATCAAAATGGAGTAAATACCTCTCAAAATGAAAACAATGACTGCTATGTGGAATCTGAAACCTCCAGTTACGCACAGCAATGAAGAAATGGCCCAATTCTGCCCACACGAGTTTGATAGAGGAGGGCAATTCAGGTGATTAATGTTCTGCTGTTTGAATTGATGATATGGCAGCCACAACTTGGTGCTATCCTCCTCTGTCTGATGCAATGTACAGCTATCAAAGAGGGGTCAACCAGCAGTACTCCCCCTTTCTTCCACGCAGCACCAATGCCAACACACAGCTACAGGAAAGGAGCAACTCGGCCAGCAGGAAATGAACACGCAGCACCAAGGGAAGTCGACCAGCAGGGATCACCAACCAATCCCACGCCCAGCAAGAGGTTCCACACCTAGGAAGAGTCTCGACTCAGCCCCTAGGGGTCAACACGCAGCAACTAATGATGATTGCAACCAACTCAAGGAAACGATCAACCCACCAACTCGTGCCAAGAGAAAAATGCCCCTTCTTGCCAAATCTACAAATGAAATGCTTTCGTCAATGAAGTTCTTCAAATCACTACGCCAATCCCTGCAAATGAGAACCCTGAATGGCTTCTCCAATTCCACGGCTAGGGCAGATAGTTTCACTGCCGAATCCGAGCACCAAGAGGGGTTTCCAGCTGAAACCCTCGCTAGCTCTCCGAGCTCTTCACCCAAACTCAATTTTCAAAATGAATAGTCAATCCTGAGCTTTCCAACCCTCGCTTGTCCTTTTAGTCCTTCACTTTTCTTTTTCTCCATTAAATATTCATTTAATTAATAATTGGAGAGAAATACCCTCAAAGGGGGGTTTAATATTAATAAACTCACTTTTCCTAAGTTTTCACTTTATAATTTGAAAGTGACTTTACCAATATCATTTCTCTAACTCATCTGTCTAATGGTTTACGGGAAACTGTATAAACCATCACGGTATCCCGACTGCCTAGGAAAAACGGGACATTACATGAGCCCAAGTGCACTATGGGATAATCGGTTCTGTACATAAACAACTGCCATCGCTGCTTCTGCCCATAAGCACATAGGAAGATCTTGATCATGGATCACAGCTTCCAATATGGTTTTGTTCTTCCGTTTAGCGACACCGTTTTGTTGGGGATCTTGATCCCAACATCTTTGTAGTAGTTCACGAACTCTTTTGAGGTATATTCTCCTCCATTATCTGACCTGAGTATCTTAATCTTCCTTACAGAAAGGTTCTCTATCAAGGCTTTGAATTCCTTGAACTTGCCGAACACTTCAAATATATTCAGGTCTTTATGAGAGTAATCATAATATACATACCCGCTAATGGAGGATGATGGCATTGGGCTACACACATCTGAATGGATGAGTTCTAGGACTCCTTCTGTCTTGCTGTCCCGCTTCGGAAAAGGGTTCTTGATATTCTTCCCTTGTGCACATCCATTGCATATGCCTTCATGGTCACCTTTGAGTTCTGGTAAACCTGTGACCGCTTTGCATATGTATGGTAGCGCCTTGTGAGCTAATCTTCTATGCCAAAGTTCACATGGATTCTTCAATGGTGTGGGTCGTGGCAGCTTCTGAGTGACCCTTTAGCTTATGCAAGCCACCTTCTTCCTTTCCAATGATGATTGCTTCATTTATGATCTTTCCTTTAGCATGTTGCCTTATGCAACCTTCGCTATAGCTTCTTCATGTGACCTGGAGCAAGGTCAACAAAACAACAAGCAAGAATAATATCCTTCTGATAATATCAAGCAATAGCATGAACAATCATCACAGTAGCTCCTTTAGAGCTATCACTTATAATTTATCTGAAGCAAAGATTAAAGGTAAGGAATACAATGCGAAATGAGGTCAACACTCTCATAGTGTTGTGACCAAGCATTCTTCCATGGCAACCTAGAACTAACACACGAGGTTTCTCCTAGAGGAGGTGTTAGTTGTATCAGGCAAAGGATTTACCTCTATATGCTCACATGCTATCAAGTATAATGCTTTACAAAGACTGCTGTCTCAACTATAGTCATCAACTTGTCATGTGTACCTTTGAATCTTGATTAATCAAACCTGGAGCCTTGTCCTCAAGAATATGTGCTTGCTTTTCTTCCAGGTCTCCTTCACTCAAGTGACGAGTGCTTTCTTCAACCTGTCTTCTGTACTAAGACAATACGCTATCTGGGTTGCATCGTTCCTCTGAATGTGTTGGATCTTGAGATCCTTCTGGATCTATGGCAAGAGATCCCTTCTCTTGTAAATACTCTTTAGGGTTTAACCATTAAACATATGTGAGTACATACCTCTGATGACATTTGCAGGTGGTGGTTCCATCTGGTAGCAGCGATAATCATTACCAACTCTTAAGAAAACTTCAAGGGTGATTACAACTGGTCTTTCGGTTGCAACTGCAACTAATGCTGCAACTGCAATTGGTTCTGAAACTGCAACTGCCACTGCAACTGCAACTTAGGGTTTTATGAGAAAAACCTTAATTTTTGAAACTTCAAATTTTGAGATTCTGATCCAGGGAATAGATGCGCTGGGCTGAGGCGAGTATGCTGGTGTAGTAAGAATTTCGAAAATCCAACTTTTACTCCCTCAAACTTGATCTGCAGATTTCTGGACTGGTGCTTCTGGTTTTTTGGTACTTCTGGGACTTTGGTACTTCTGGTACTTCTGGTACTCTGGTTTTTTGGTACTTTGTGAAACTAGGGTTTCACTTTCTGGGAGATCTAGCCACTAAAAATGTGCTCTGATGATGCCAAATTGATCCAGAGGGGAGGGCACAACTTTCTAGATAGTTTTAGGGCTGAAATACCTCTCCAACAAGAAGCCCTAATTTTCATGTACGGTAACAGTGACGTTTTTCACTTGTGAAAGATGCTTCCTTCAGGTTGGCTCTGATACCATGTTAATGTTTAAGCCATTATTATAGATGTTTGCATTTCATTAGATAACAATAGCATAATCCAAGATCACTGAGAAATACACAATCACAAGAGACACAACATTTATCTTGGGAAACCCTATAGGGGATGAAAACCCAGCATAACTTCCTTAATATAGATAGCCAATACAATGCCAAGAGATCTCTATGCTAAAACAGAAAGTCCTCTCCAAGATATGCGTCACTCTCTCTCTCCTTTGCCGGTAACATATCAGAACTTGTCTCTCAAACTGAGCAAGTGAGTTGTGATCAAATGAGGCGCTAGCCTCCTTTATTTATACAAGTTTTGGCACGTGTGAAGTGTTTCTTCACTGGCAGGGCCGACTTCTCAATCTGGGTGGGTAAAACCACCTTTATTATATTTCTGGGTCTCTTAATTAACTGCTGGGGCCGACTTCTTATTTTGCCTATTACAATTGTCTTTGCCCAATCCGCAAAAGGGGATTTGGTCCTATTACAATAACCGACATGATCAATCCACAATGGGGATTGATCCTATGAATAATATATCAATAATAATAAGAATACTCTTTGCAGTTACATTATTTCAACACCTGGACCATTCTTCGAACTGAAAAATGACTGTCCATCAATCAATAATACATCAGTGCTCCCTCCCAACCTGGGAGTCATCTCTTCCTTTTTCAATAAGGAAGTCATCTCCACGAGCTCCAACTTGAGTACACAAACTCTTTCATTTTGAACAGAAGCTTTTACCAAAATGTCTGCTTATCTGCTCATCTGTGGAGATATGTATTGGAGAACCACTCTCTCCTTTCTGGACTTCGTCACGGATAATGTAATGCTTGATTTCAAATGTACTTCGGTCTCTTCAAGATTGATTCTGATTTCGGCTTATCTTGTAATAGCTTCCACATGATTTGTATGATCTAACTTGTATAATGATAGCAATCCTTATTTTGTTGTTTTTCCATAGGTATGGTTCTTCTTGGAACACATTATCTTCCAAGAGATAGATAAACAAGATATGTACAGAGACGATGCAAACAAGATATGTACAAGAACTAAGAAGAGTATTGTTACCTTCAGAAGAAGAAGTCTCTTTCATCCTGCTTAGTCTTCTTTGTAGGTTCCTTTTCTTCGGCAACTGATGCTTTGTGTTTCTCCTTCCTTTTCTTCAGCTTGTGACAATGATTCTTGTAGTGACCATACCTTCGACAGTTGAAGCATTGTATTTCTGAAATATCTTTCTCTTGATTTGGCTTCCTCCTTGAACCGAACTTCCTTTTGTGCCTGAAAACCTTGAATCTTGCTGTGAGGGCTTGATCATCGTACTTCTTTTGGGGTTTCTCTTTTGCACTAATCCTTGATTCTTCTTGAGCACAACAAGTCCAAAGTTCTTCAAATGTAGGATACTCCTTCCTTGTGTTCATGCTTGCGGCAAATGCATCCCACATCTTGGGAAGACCATTGAGTATTATGTTTACCAATTCCTTCTCTGAGATGATCTCTTCAATAGCTTGTAGTTGATCTCTTAACTGGGAGATTCTCACAAAGTATGATGTTATGCTGTCGTCATCATTCATCTTCATGTCACAGAGCTCATTCTTCAGACTCATTACTTGTCCAATGTTTCTGACCGAGAAGAGATTTGTTAGGGTATCGTACATCTTCTTCGATGAGTCAAGATGGGAGATGTGGGGTATCAAGTGGTCTTTTATAGATTCCACTATGATACTCATGGCATTGATGTTACCGTCTTTGAACTTCTCCATAGCTGCAACGTTCTGTGGTTCCTTCTCTTTTCCTTCTTCAAACTCTGGTTTGACGGTCTTTCCTTGCACGATATCCAACACTTTATTCTTGGCAAGGATGAGGTCAATCCTTGTCTTCCACGCTCTGAAGTTAGAAGCTCCATCTAACTTGTTCTCTGACTTCATAGAGTAAGTCATGGCTGCTTTGACTTGGTCAACCCTAGATGTGACCAAAAACTCAAACTTCACGTCTTGGCTTGCTGAGAGTACCAGGAGATGCTCTAGGCTAGGGTGCACTGATCTATCCGGAGATTAGGTCAATCCCTTCACTTAAGGTGCCTCAACGAGAGGATTAGGGTTTCTGCAACTGCACCTGCTAGTAACCCTAGCGACAGTGCTATGGTGACTGCTCCTGCTAGAAACCCTAACGACAGTTCTTCAACGAGCTCAATATTCTTACGACTATGTTTCCTTCCAGCGGTTAGACTGAATGAAGGAGGCGTGGGCCCATAACCTGTTAGAATATAATGGATGTGCTCGTTTTACCATTAACAATATCTCTATTGTCACCCAACCATAGGCCGAAGCCACCCTCTGAGCACCTTAACCTTGACAGAGTCACTCCGGAAGCAAACCCTAGGCTAGATAGCCAAACAAAGGGTAGCGCACCTTTCCCCAAGGATAGCGCATCAACAAGAGCTGATCAAATAGTCCAAACCCTAACCAAGAGATAGTCCAAGACAAAGGTGATTTGCTAGCTGCAGCAGTTGCAATGGCAGCTCTCCTCAAACCTGCGCACAAGACTAGGCACTGCAGTGCGCACAAGTTGTTGCTCTGCAATTCTGAGACTGCCTGCCAGAATGAGAACTGGCCTCTTGTATTTATACTAATTTTGGCTAACTACCTGGGCCGGCTTCTCATTCTGGGTATTTGTCTGTTTAGTATATTATTATTTCTTTTGGCCGACTTCTTCTCTTGGAGGCTAATAACCTAATATAAATTATCTTCTTGAGCTGACAAGTCTTCCAGGGTTATTAGCCAACTCATTAGGGTTTCTTCTTGCTTCCCGGAGTATTCTATTCTCGTTAGGTTTACACGTGGAGGTAAATACCTCCTGCAACTACCATAATATCAACACCAAGACCCAGGGCAAGGATTGCATTTTAGTGGTGGTGGATAGGTTAACCAAATTTGCTCACTTTTTCGCCATTGCCACAGATTACAGTGTTGCACAGGTTGCAGATTTGTTCTTTAGAGAGGTTTTTAGGTTGCACGGTTTACCCAAAACCATTCTGAGTGATAGGGACTCATGAGCACTTTTTGGCAGGAGCTATTCAGGTTGGTAGGTATGGCCTTAACCCCCAACACTAGCTATCATTCTCAAACGGATGGCCAAACAGAGATAGTCAACAAATGAGTTGAAGGCTACCTTCAGAATTATCTTTCATGGCAACAAAAGGCATGGGTTAAGTGGCTTCCCTTGGGAGAATATTGCTACAACACCACTTATCACATGTCCATTGGTATGTCACCTTTCAGGGCCTTATACAGTTATGATCCCCTCTCCTTTGTGGAGATTGTTTTCAGTGACAACAGGGCTCCTATGATACAAGGTTGGATCCAATAGAGTCAGGATATACTCAGAGAGCTTAAAGACCACTTACAAAGGGCACAGAATCAACAAAAGGTGCAAGCAGATAAGCACAGGGTGGAGCACACATTTGATGTTGGTGATTTAGTATAATTGAGGCTTCAACCATACAAACATGCATCCATTAAGAGGAGTGGTGCAGAAAAGCTCCAACCTCGCTTTTTTGGACCACACAGGGTAAACAAAAAGGTAGGGGCCGTGGCATATGAGCTTGATCTACCATAGGGCAACAAAATACACAATGTTTTTCATGTCTAATGCCTAAAAAGAGCTATAGGTAAGCACATCACTCCTATTGAGGAACTGCCACCCTTGGATGAAGAGGGGCAATTGATACTGATTCTAGAGGAAGTATTAAAAGTAAGGGAGAAGAAGTTAAGGAAGAGGAGCATCAGGAAATACTTGATCAGGTGGAAGAACTTACCTATAGAGGATGCCACTTGGGACGGTGAACAGGTTCTTCAGGAGACAAGTTCAGAATTGCTTGTCGGCAAGCAATTTCTAGCAGGGGAGACTATAATGTCCCCCACCTCTTGATAAAGAGGTTGTGAGGCCTTAGATCAGCTCAATTGTTGCCAAATACCAAACATGCTTACTTTCTTTTAATTGTAGCAACTCATCACTTTGAAAGTAGGTCTAGGTTTGTAGTCAGAAATGGAAACATTGCAGTTTCAAGGGAATTATTTGAACAAACAACTTTTATAAAAAATTAAGTCTACTAGAATCAAGCAAAAATGACCCCTCTTGAATGAAATGATATTGATTTTACCGTAGCACTTTTCTCTCTTTTGTATTGACCCTTTGTCCATGTAATTGGTTTTAATATAACAATTGGTGGCAAGAGTTTGAGTCTTGACGTTAAACTGATCATAGTAAACTACTGCAGATGTGATCAAAGCAGCCCTTGTCATAAGGGAATGATAATATGTTTTATCAATGGAATAGCACTTGTCGAGTTTGTTAGTATGTTTCAACAATATTCTTTTCCTATTTTAATATGCATGATCAATGCATTTGCAATGAGCCATAATGTAGCATGCTTGGAATTATCGTTGATTTATCTTCATTGTTTTAGAGCATGAATTATTTTAATGGGTATGATTACCATGATGAGATGTTCAGTTTAATCTTCCAGGTACTTTATAGAAGCACATGATCCAAAATTTATACTATACTATGAGCCTCATTGTGTATATAACAAATCTCTATTAGAAGGACAACATGCTGATGTCATTATAACGCCTGTCATCAAGCAGTTACTTCCTGCATTCACTCTCGTCTCTGGACAAGAGGATGCAGTTGAATTGGCACGATTATTAAATGCCAGGTATAAATTTGTTTTGTATCTCTCTTAGGATATATGAGTGAAATTGTTAATATTTTCAAAAAATGTATGTTTTCTAGATGGTTGAAATCTTTTCTTGGTTCAATTCATGTAGAAGTATGAGATGATATTTGTTCTTCTTGTTGAGGAGTTTTCTTTGAGTATAGGTTTATTGTGCCAATGAACAATGGAGATCTTGAGAGCAAAGGCATTCTTTCTAGCATTCTTTACACAGATGGAACAATGGAGTCATTCAAGGTTAGTTTTGATTCCCTGTTTAAAATAGCAAGCTAAAAAGGTGAACGCAGACTTCAAATGTTAAAACTACTCACTTCCCCATATAACTGATTTATAAATCTTGATTATAACATTTTAACTATCTAAAAAGATTCTGAGTTAGTAGTAAAAGATGCCCGAATATTGTGCTTTCTATATAGTTTTTTGCTACCTTCATGTGGATCTAGTACTCCAAGGATGGATTTATGTGCTCTCAAAAATTTATGCTTCTATTAGTTCTATTGATATTAACGATGTATATTTCTACTTGATTGACTAGTGTCTACTTGATTTACTAGTGGATTTATGTGCCCTCCCTTTCTAACTTTCACCTTGTAGTATTTGTCTGTTGGATGATAATCATATTTTGAAGTAGGTGGAAACATCTGCAACCTCTTTTATATGTTTAAGTATTGAAAATAATAGGTATTGAAAGTCTTAATCAAGATAACATGTCTAATTTTGCTATGCGTTTGTTTGAGATCCTTTTGTCTCAACTCCAAAGGGATTTGCTCTCCCTATTAGATGATCCTGTGCTTGACATGAAAAGCATGCGTTAGGCAGATTCAATCACTCAAGTAGTGCACGTAGTGAGTAGACTGTTATCCTCCATCACCGAATAACTATTCCAGAAAGATTATCTAGAGGCCCCCAGGCAAAAAACATGGAAAGACGAAAGATGTGCATGTACTTGCAAATATGAACTCCAGATCCTCTTTCTAAGTGAGCATCTCTCAGTGGCATCAACAACATATGACACCCATGGCATTTGGACAGGCCTGTCAGACATCCTTGAGAAGCATGCTGCAAGTTGGTAAGTCCATCATCATGGTGAATATCAATTTAATATCTAAGGCATTTAAGCTTGTTCCAGAGAGTCCCTTCTAACTACTAGTCGTTAGCTCATTAGTTAAACTTCTTCCTCTGTCATAACTTGACTTGTTATCTTAGGTCCTTGGGAGATTGGGCTACTCTTGGGGAAAATGAAGCACTACTGGGGTTTGTTTTGAATCTGTCATCATACCATTCCCGATCATACTTACCACTTTCCATCTTATTAGTCCCTGTCATATCCATTTCCTTAGGTTATATAAACTGACCCAAGAAGGGATCGTTCCTCATTCTATGGGAAGAAAGAGCTTTTAGGCTCAGAGGGCGACAAGCAAAAGCCTGCCTTGGTTACCTGCTCAGAGGCTCGCCCAGTCCTATAGCACTTGTGGGTACATCGCCAGGGTGTTACATAGTATCTGGGGTGTTTGAATCATTTAAGCATGTGTTTTTCAACATGAAAGAACAAAAAGAAAAATAAAATGAATTATCCAGAGAAAGAAAAGAAAAAAAGTAAAGGACCGTCAATCATAGGAATATCGCTAGAGCGCTACATATTCTCTGGGTTATCTCGCATGACTAGACGTGGTAAAAGGCAAATAAAGGGCTTGGAAGGTATCACCTCGCAAATAACAGGAACCAAGTGTGTGGCCTACCCTCATCAAAGGCACCCATGAATGAGATACTACGATCCATTGTATGTCAGTTGCCTAACCTTGAAGTCTAACCCCATGACCATCTCATAATCATTACATGACAGTGAAGAGACAATCTTTGGGAAATATTTTTAATACTTAGGTGTTAGTCTTCTCTCTCTGGGTCTCTGATAGCATTTTATACCTTGGCTTAGTAAGTTGTATGACCTTCTTGAGTTTGTGACGAAATACAAATATGGGGCTTAATGGTCCGGTTTAGATGAATTTTATATTACATTGATTATCTTATCATGCTGACGTGACTTGTTTCCTTGTAGACACACATTTTTTAATCTGTCTTATAGTTTCTCGCCAAGTGTCATGCCATTCAGATGTTCCAGGATTTCTTAAAGGTGTTATTATTATTCTAGCTACTGCAAGACATCACTAGGGTTAGCTAACCCTCAGTTGGTTGACACATTTGCATTTGAAGGATGCCCGAGATATTTCACATGCCAATTCATCACCATTTTTGAATGACTCGACCCAGTTCCTAGCTCAGTCAGATGAATTTTAAGGCAAATCGTTGGATACCCTAGGGTGACATCACCCCTATTTGACCAGTTTCTGCAGATCATGGGATGTGTTATCGCACAATCTGTACTTGCCCAAAGCCTTAAGGCAAGTAGGCCAAGATTGGCGTAACACGAGGGTAATCCTGTCACTGTCACCTCAACAGGATTCCCTTTTCTATTTAGGAGAAGGAAAGACCCGCTCCAAGGGAGACGTCCCGAGACCTAGGGGTTTTGAGGAAGGGGAAAGGACAAGGTAAACTACCCCTCTCTCTAGGTCACTCAAGTCAAGTTTAAGTCTTGTCGGATGAAGCAAAGGAAAATAAAGTGTACCTTCCCCTTACCAATACAACAACCAACGTTAAGGCAATGACAAATGATAATAAATGCTTCAACAAGACTTAAAATTTATGAAATGACTGCTACTGATCAGTGTATGAGGCAATTGATAAATATATAGCAGCAATAATTGATTGAAGTCAGCTGTAATACTATCCAGAAATTGCAATTGAATACACAAAATGACAAAATATTTGAAGTCTTCTAATGATAACACTTTGTCTTATGTAATTTTTAGACATATGTCAATCAATAAATAGCCTCTATTTAGCTGTCAGAGTTAAGTGTAACAGCAGTAAATCAAAAGGGATGACAGCATAGACAACTTCGGAAAAGTACCTTGTTGAGACAATTTAGTAGATACCTTTAGCATTTAATGATTGTGGCTTTGCCTAGTACAATTTTCTGGGCATTTCTCTTGTTAATGTAGGCTGATTAGGGCTGCAAACAGTGACTGTACAGTGATAACAGCAGCAACAGCTTCAGGAATGCACATAGAATAACAACAAGAAATAGTTCAGAACCTTAAGATCATAGTGCATGGGCTTGTGCAAGTTCTTGGTTAGTTCAATCAGTTGGTAGGGTTAGGTAGGTTGTACAATAACGGGCTGTAACAATGAGTGTAACAGCAGCAAGTTAGCTGTCGGTGATCCTAGATTAAGTTAGTGGGTTAGATTAGGTTAGCAAGAGTAGCAGGTAGAAGTCTGAATTTTTTAGGTTGATGTTCTTGTCAAGGAGGTGAGGATGAAGACTAGTGCCTTTAAGTGGGTAATGGAGTCAAGTATGGCGGCTGTCCCTTAAAGCTGATAACAGATGATTATGTTCAAGTCTAAGAGAGAAAAGAAGTCTAGGAAGAGTAGTACCTTAAGTCCTCCTAGGTTCTAGACTTTGAGAGGGGGGTGGCTAGGGTGTAGGCTCTTCTAGGCCCTAGTGCCTCCCTCTTCTTAAACTTCTTTTTGTTGAGTTTTCGCTATGGCTAATGAAATATTCTATGTTGCAAAAGTTGGGAAAACTCTTCTAGTTTTGGTGTTGGACTTTCGTCAAACACTTTGCATGCTTCTGTATTTATGGCTGTAGGTGAAATTTGCATGGACAACAGGCTGTCTCTTTGTTTTGTTTGCTGTTATGTTGGTTTTCTATCCCCTTATACCTCCCCAGTGGAGTGCTAAATGTAATAATTCGATATTAAACAAAACCCATCAAAATAATAATGAAAACACTCATATTCAATTGGACAAAATGACAAACTCTGGCTGTTATTTTATTGAATAATATTGCTGTACTAATGATAGTCAAAATGGAGGTTGGAGTACCTCTCAAAGGTGGACAAATTGTCTGCTATTGAAATCTGGAGGCTCCCTTCATACATGGCCAAGAGGAAACACCATCAAATTGTCCCCACGAGTTGCAAGAGGAAGGCGCTTCAAGTGTTTGCTGTTCTGTTGATTGATGGAATGATATGGCAGCTCCCCACTCTAGGATTCGCTCCCCTATATGTAAGATTCAGCCCAAGAGAAGAGGTCGACCAGCAGCCAAGAAGAATCAATCAGCAGCGACCCTCCTTGACACCCCACGCTTTAGATGAAGCACACGCAGCCCTGTGGAAGAAGGAACACGGCCAGCACTTGAGGAACACGCAGCCACAAAATAATCGACCAGAAGGGATCACAACCAAGGGTCCACGCTCCAGCAATATTGACCACGACTTGGGAGGTGAATGACTCCGCTACAATGGAAACACACAGCCACAAATAGAGAATCCCAGCACAAAGAAGATGACCAAACCCTCAACTCGTGCCAAGAGAAAATTGCCCCTTCTTGCTACTTCTGCCAACAAAATGCCTTCTTCAATGAAGTGCTTCAAATCACGATGCCAATCCCTGCAAATGAAAAGCCTGAATGGCTTCTCCAATCTCCCGGCTAGGACAGATGGTTTCACTGCCGAATCCGAGTGTCGAAATGGGTTTTGTAATGTTCCCAATTTTCCCCTTAAGAGGCATTTAGTGTTATTGTATGAAAGTGACCTTATAAAGGCACTTAAATAAAAATAAAGTGAAATTAGTCACGTAATAAAATAAAGAGGGGAAAAGTAGTTACCCTAAAGAGACCCAACGAAGGGTTATAAGAGGAGGAGAGGAGAGCCTTTTGGCTATCTATGATTGAGTTTATGAAAATATTGTATTGGGCTCTTGTGAGCATGAGGGTTCCAAAACCCTAGTTTACTCGGTTTCGCCAGTGAAACCATCTGGCCTAGCTGATATTGGAGAAGATCCTACAGATCTCTCATTTGTACTTCACCGTTTATGGATTTAATGAAGAAATTTGCAGGTTATTTCTATGTTTATCGATTTTGCTGCTAAATTTCTGTTTAAATTGAATTTGGGATATTTCAGGTTTCCAGTTGAAACCCTCGTTTGCTCATCGAGCTCTTCTCCAAATTTAATTTCTCAAATGAATAGTCAATAATGAACTTTCCAACCCTCGCTTGTCCTTTTGTTCCTTCACTTTTCTTTTTCTCCATTAAAATATTCATTTAATTAATAATTGGAGAGAAATACCCTCAAAGAGGGGTTTAATATTAATAAACTCACTTTTCCTAAGTTTTCACTTTATAATTTGAAAGTGACTTTACCAATATCATTTCNCTAACTCATCCGTCTAATGGTTTACGGGAAACTGTATAAACCATCACGGTATCCCGACTGCCTAGGAAAAACAAGACATTACAGCTAAGCACATGCATGTAGTTTATTTTATTTTTCTGTTTAGCATTATCTGAAGCATAAATACTGTAGCAACAATGCATTAGCTGTAGTAAACCAAGATCACAAGAAGAATAACCATGCACAAGAACACAAGAAGTATCCTGGGAAACCCAACGAATCCTTTGTTATATTCTTCAAGAGAAAGACCTCCCACACCATCACCAAACCTAGCACACAAGAGGGTGCTATAATTCTCATAATTTAAGACCACAACTTCTGAAATCATGAGATGACACAATGATAAGTGTGTTTCCTCAATGGGGTTTCACCTTTATTTATACAAGACTTATCACATCAAATGATGTATCTATTGGCACAATAGGGCTGACCTCAATAACTCAAAATATAATTCATAATTACCATATTAATTATCTTTTAGATTAATTACTTTTTACTTTATGGTGGGGCCGACCTGTACCCTTTACAACACAATTAGGGTTACAGGTAAGTCTGACTCTTAGACAATATAGCAAGGGATCTCATACACTCACTAGTGCTCATCCACTAGGGGCATGTCCACTTGTGCCTAGCCACAGGGCCATCCAAGTCAACAGATCTCTATCTCACTGTGTCTGACAAGAGAATCATCTGGACACACACTCACTAGTGCTTAGCCACTAGGATCACGTCCACCTGTGCTCGTCCACAATGACTTCCTACTCAACAGATCTCTATCTCATTGTGTCTCACAGGAGAATCATCTGGAGTACCACATCGTCTCAACTCTCTACATAGAGGAGAACAATAAACCCATCACATGGGCTCCTTCACCCCTCACATGGGTACACATCGTTTCGTCTCCGTCTCCGAGAGAACAACACACCCAACTCCTTTTAATACGTTTTAAGTCTCTCTTGAATTAAGGGGATTAAAGTGTGATAGATACAAGCCTAGACTATATGACTACCCCAAATTGTTATCCCCTCAACGAAAAGGAATTGCTAGGTGCTCAAGAAGAAGGGAAAACAAGGCCCTCCCCTAGCTCCATAGGTCAACCCGGAATGCTTGGGCGCTCAAGCAAGGAGGACACATAGTTCTATGAATCCATGCCCAACATACACCACTTGTAGCCTTTCAAGTCACCCTTTTTTGGTGATTGAAGCAATAAAAGTTTGGATGCCTAATTACTAAATTCCAAACCTTTTCCCTTTCTTGTAACCCAGGATCCACAAAGTGGCAAGAGGAGAGAATACGTGGCAAAGATGGAGCACAAATATGATTACTTTTGCAATAATTGAAATGACTTGGTAATTTAAATTGCAACCCCACAACAATGGCACAAGTGGAGGACTAGCCTACCGTTTTGGCCAAGGTGGGTGTAATAAAAGAATTTAAATGACAAGAAAGAAAAAGCAACCTCAACAATGGCACAAGTGGAGCACTGGCCTACCGTTTTGGCCAAGGTGGGTATAATGAAAGAAAAATAAAAGACTTAGAAAATAAAGAGCAACCCCACAACAATGACACAAGTGGGGGACTAGCCTACTGTTTTGGCCATGGTGGGTATAGTGAAAGAAATGCAAGAAATGTAAATCTAACCCTAGTCTTCAGGATTTTGCAAGGATGGCTTAGGCCAATCTCTTTGCAAGGTGTGGGCAATATTTCCTAAATTATTACAATATCAGATTTTTATCTTTCTTGAGAGAAGGAAAACCCAAGAGACTCTCTTTGGGTTGCTTACAACACTTTAGAAAAGGAAAATGAAGATGGATTTGATATCCCAACTTTAGAATGCCTTTGGAGTGCCTTGGGGGCTCAAAACAAGTAACACTTCCTCCTTGTTGTTGAAAATCTGCATAAAAATCAGCAAGGTATTTTTTTGCTAGAAAATGCTACAAACACCCAAGATCTTGTTAACTTTTATTAGCCCAATGAAACACAAATTAAGTAGAGAAACTTGAAAATAAGAGTGAATTTTTAATGGCCACTATAAAGCAGTTAAGTGCTTATGAAAGAAAAAAGATGGTGGATACAAGAGGAGGAAAACAATGGAAACTTTGGTTGATTGAATGAGTGAGTTTTCCACTCTAAAAAGCACTCTTCCAATCCTCTAGTGACCTGCAAACATGTATATCTCTTGCTACACAAGACACAAGGAGGTGAGAGCATCTAGAAAAAACATACAAAATACTTTGCAAGCTTGAAAAGAAACTACTACAAAATTAATAGTAATACTACCACTAATTACTCCCAAGCAAAATACTTTGCTTGGGCCTCCAAGTTAAACTAGTGAACACAAGAAAATACAAGAAATGAAATGCACAATATGACCTCACAAACACCATGAAGAGCATGAAGAAGACTCCCAATGCACATATAGATACTCCAAAGCTTCCTTTATTATCCACAAAATGTTGCTACAAATACTTGTAGCAAGATTTACAATGAGAACATGAGAGAGAGAGAGAAAAGAATAGGAGAAATTTTGGCATAATAGACTTGCTCTAAGAAATGATGATGAAATGAGGAGGAGAGGCTCTCTTTTATTGATGAGGAAGAGGAGAGACCCCACTTGGATGAGCTCCAATTGTCATCCATCCATGGGGGGAGGGTCTCGTCAAGGGGGGCACACTTTGTAATGTCCCCATTTTGGGACATTATAACATTACAACATTTCAGAGTGTTATGCCTACCCGAGTAGCCAGATAGGGGTGACAGAGAGTTCGGGAGATATTGAGGGGTTTATTTGGGTCTGATTTGCATCGATCATCATCAGGATCCATTCCGCACAGATGAGCTTTGGTTTCGTTGCATTCCGACGAT
>ML780888.1:832072-847773 GCA_009831015.1 Picea engelmannii | reverse complement strand
AACCTCCAAACTTAGGGAAATTTAATTAAAAATTAATTAATTAAAAAAAACTAACCTAGACTCGACGGAATTCCGCGAAACTTTCTAAGATGTCTTGCATGGTCATTTACAATGATTCCCTATAATAGTTACCAAAACATAAGTCCACTAGAACGTCGTTCACCACTTTGGAGGACTTATTGCAAGTGTGAGGGAAAAACTCAAGGGAAATCAGTAAGGCTGAAAAGCCCAACTGATAACCTGAGGATACAAAACCCTCGGTGAAAGGAACTCTCCCAGTGAACCAATCCCAAGGTAACTGACCTAGACATGACTCATGCAGACCTATTACATTATTAACCCATGCAGACCTATTACATTATTAACCCATGCAGGGGTGTGGAAATTCCAATTACAAAATAAAGTGCTGGGGCCAAACACTGCCCTGTAGGACGAAAAGTCTTTGTCAACATGGCATCTGATGATGCATCTCTTCAATGCACATGGAGTTGACCACCTGTGCTAAATGGGCGGTCAACAGAACCAATATCTTTGAAGGAGAACCTTAAAAACCTTGAGGAAAACAGTATAATGGTTCCATTGACATGTTCATTTCCATCTCTCAGCCAAAAGAGGATTTTGTACAGAATAAGGGAAAAATGGAAGACAACTTCAGTTTATCAATGTCATATCATTATGAGTATTGGTTGGCCTCCCACCTTGGCAGTCATGAGCAACAAAGTATTAAAAGTTTACACGGCTTGTCACATTCCAGTGTTTGGTTGAAGGGAAGAAGGAGCATGATTCTTGGCTGGTTCTTTCTCGCGAAAAATTCCAAGTTAATAAAACTTGGGAAGGGGTCTTCTGTGAGTCATCCTGGACAAGGATGTTTCACACACTTATGGCTTCATTCCATCCAGTGCATGAATGGTTGTAATGGATCTCTAACCCTCTTGTATTTCAATTTTGTATTCTTTCATTTATTATGTGATTATGTACTTAGATGTATTTTTGTATCATAGTTTCATATTATAATTATAGATTTTGTACAATAATGTTGTTATAGCATTTTATTTATTCGTTTGATATATATGTATGCTTATGTTGGATATTGGTGAGCACCTTTTTGTAGATGCTGGATTCTCGTATGCTCTTCGTCCCATGTGAGAAGATCGAACACACGTCCCCATGTGGAGCAAGATCTTGACCGCCTCTTCAACTAGGGGGTCAACTCCATGTAGCATGAAGATATGCATCAATAGATGCAAACACGTCGAAGACTTTTTGGTTCCATAGGGCATTTTTTGCTCCAGCACACAGTTTTGTAAGCGGGTTTTTTGCACCCCTGCACGGGTTTATAATGTAATAGGTCTACATGGATCATGTTAGGTCATTTTCCTTAGGGTTTCTTCAATAGGAGAGTTCCTTTCATTGAGTGTTTTTTATCCTCAGGAGGTTAATGTGGCCTAACCAGCCGGGTTAATCTCCCTTGAGTTTTTCACTCCCACCTAATAAATCCTCCAAAGTGGTAAAAGGCATTCTAATGAAGTCATTCCTAGGTAGCTAGTGTATAGGAATGTTGTAAATGACCATGTAAGATAGGACGTGAAATTTCACGGAATTCCGTCAAGTCTAGCTAGGTTTTTTTTAAAGTTGGGAATTAATTAATTAATTAATTCTAAGTAATTAATGTAAAACTTAGGTCCTGGGATTTTTAATAGGGGTATTTGTACTCAAAAGAAAGCTAATGAGACCCCCTAAACCCGTGGACCAAGTTTCAACTCGGTCGGACAAGTTTTGTTAGGTTTTTTGTCCACTTAGGAGTTTTTTCGAAAAACGACGATTTTAATTGCCAAACCCAGAACATGGGCACATGTCAATTTTGTAATAATGGGCCAAAAATAGTAAAGTAAGTGTGGTAATTAAAGAGAGGGACCCCACCTACCCATCTTAACTCATTCCTAAACTTTAATTACCCTTTACCCACCTTTTTAACTAATTTCCCATTTGGGTAATACGTTCCTCTTTGAGTACGTCACCCCCTCTCCACGCATCTACTTGGTAAACGTTTTAATATTTGGTTGAGGGCCCCTCCTCATGAGGTATTCCCTTCCTCTACCCATCCACCTCCCCATTTGGATTGTGTCCCACACACACTCTTCCAGCTCACTCATCCATCACGTAACCCTCACGTTTTCCTCTCAACTCCCATGTAACATTTAAATTCTCCCTTAATTTAAATCATGGGTCCCCTCTCCTTTCACCCATATGCCCTTACTCTTCCACTCATGCTACGCTTTCCCCTCCACGTCACACTCATGAGTGTGTCACTCACATTCCTTCCACGCTCCTTCCACAACCTCACGTGCACCCTCACGCTTTCCTCACGCATTCACTCAAACTCACGCTTTAACTCTTGCACAAAGTGGAAACAGTACGCTTTCCGTATGGATTAAAGTGGAAACCTCAAGCATTAACTTAGAATTTTGCCTTGGAAGGAAGCGTGGGTCATCTCTTCAGCCAATACGCCTCACTTGCCTTGCTTTCTTCACCCATCCAACTCTTCTTTCCATTTCCCCCTTACCCTAAAAGCTTACTCTCTCATTGGCTGGTTTTTACCATTGAGTTGTTTTGTCCCTTGGATGTTTGACACTTGTTGAAGATCCAAGAGGGGTCTCCTTGGCTTGTTTTGCTATTTAAGAGACCTCTCACTCCCTCATTTCTCATCATTCTTCACAGTAATGTTATGCTACCAAATTCTCTCCATCCCACTCTCTCTCTCTCTCATTACTTTCACATTGCTTCACTAGTCTTGGCTCTTGAAGAGTTTGTAGCAGCATTGATGCTACAACCTCTTCCCATTTAATAATACAGAAACTGCTTTGGAGGAAACTGTGACGTTCAAGATTAGTTTGGATATGCCACTTATTGTGAGGTGATATCATTCTGGATCTTATCTGTTTTGGTAAATAGTTGCTCAAGTAAATTAGTTTACTAGGCTAGGTGAGGCAATAGTGTAGTTGCCCATTTATATATTTCATGCATGTTTATATAATATAAACTATGTTGTATTGTCTATGCATGCAGGATATTATGTGTTGTTCCATCTCACTTTGGGTTTAAGTTTTGCAGATCACTTCTATGAAGTTGTTGGGATAGCTTCAAGGACGAATCTACCTTCATCTTCGCTTACACTTCACTAGCATTCTCTGTCCTTCTTCCTCATTCTTTCATGTTCAGTTTTGGGTATATAACATGCTTAGATTGGTCACTTAATCATTACAATTTTTTGGTTTTTGTATGCACAAAATTTCTGCGTAAAACCAAAAATTTCATAACTTTGTTGAGTGTGTTGCAGTAAAATTTTTGCAGATTCTCGCCAGGACAGGAGGGCATGCTGTCCAATTCCATACACAACACACCCTCAAAACAACTCCTCGAAGTGGTAATAGTTTCTCATCTTTCTTTCCTCTCCAAAATACTGTAAACGCAAGCCCAAAGGAGTTGTACCCAAGCGGCTTGTTTTCCTTTCCTTCAGTCTTTATTTTGCAAGTTTAGATTAGTTTTCTTTTCTGTCTTTCCTTGCTTAGTTTAGCTAGATTAGTAGTGATTTCTACATGCATGCTTAAAACTAAAATAATCTAGAGTAGATCTCACACTTAACATATGCTAGCTTAGAGCCCGTGGTGGCTTAGATTAGATCTTTATTTTCGGTTGCATGCAAGTTTCAGTTTCTCTAATCTTTATCTTACACATGCGCATGCTAACACCAGTTTCATGAAGGCATAAAGTAATCATCTCTTTCAATTTCACAAGTTGCTTTCAGTTCTTATATCTTACATGTGCAATCTAATAAACTAAGAACTGAATCATTAAATCCGGTCTGGGTCCCCAAGGCCGCTTCCAAAAACTAAAATTTAACTTGCAATCTATTGGTTCAAAGGCTTCAGCCTTCACATTCTATAGTTTTCAGTTTCCAAGCAATCTCAGTTCTCGATATTCACATGCAATAACTCAACTCTTAAGAACTCACAATTTCATGGTTTAGGAGTTCACATTGTTTTTTAGTAATTTGGCATCTTTATTTGAGCAAGCTACAAGCACTCAAACGCACTTTGAAATACTTAGCTCATAGGTCTAAAATTAATTAATTAGACTTAATAGGACACCATAACTCACCATCTTCGCCATTTAAAACGGGGTCGGAGGAAGGCAACGGAAGGTGCTAGGTTGAGGATGGTCACACGGCGGGCGACATCTTTTCCGGGAGTACTCTGATCTTAGGGCTGAACTGTGAAGCTAGGGTAGGCTTCGTTGCCTCACTTCTTGAGCATCCAACAGTCACTTGGTAACTGGGGGAGGAGAGTTTTTGGGCTGACACCTAGATAGGGCTAAAATTAATCTCACACTTAATCACTTAACTTAATCTTCAATCTACAACATCTGCAATATAAATACACACTTGCAAGCAACTGATCTCATTATCTTTCAATTCATATGCAAGTTATCTTTTATGTGTTGTAGAATTATTGCTTAAGTGGTTATATCTTGTCATCTGGAACACACTTTACATTTTCAAGCTTTTCTTCTATCTCGTATTCTTGATTTGTGGTGTGATCCTTCAAGAAGTGCGCATCCACCTGGAGGCATTCTCTTGATTGGGTCTTGAGTGCTTTGTGTCTCTTGGCCATTGAAAAGCAGTCCAACAAAATTCTATCTGTTGCGAGCATGCTTGGCTTGGTGTGTTGATTGTCTCTCATCATTGAATATCTTCTTTCCCTGCACACTCAAGCACACATTAGTTATTGTATATCTTGTATTTAGCTTAGTCTTAATCATTACATCTTAAGCTTTCTTTTGTATATCTTGTATCTAGGCTAAGGTAGCTTTGTATCTGATATATTCTTTGTATCTAGTTGTATCTATATTGTTGTAATAATTTGTAACTTGTAATTAATCTTCCCTTAATCTAGTTGACACCATTGCCCAATCTTAGGCACTAGTTTTAGTTGTCCTAGGAAAAGGTCTGACTCTCATACTTAGGTAGTTGTATCTTGCATTTGTTCTCTGACATCATAGGCTAGATTCCCCTTGACCTTTTAAACAATTAGAACCAACTCCTAGAACACTTAAACGTTAATCTCTTCTAGTAACTAGGGTCTACCCCCCTTGGCTTCCCTAGGAGTTAGCTTAGACGGAAGAGGTTCAAGTCAAAGTGATAGCGTGGACTTTGAACCTAGGCATTGTGGCTTCGAGGACACACTAAGTGAGCAGGACTTAGCTCACGTTTGCAATTGATGTATCTGGTTAACACCAGACCCGATATATGCTATGCAGTGAATGTACTTTGTCAATTTATGAGTCAACTAAGACAGACTCACTGGATAGCAGCGAAACATGTATTGAGATATCTATGAGGCATAATTGGATATGGCATGAGATATGCCTCCAGTGTAGAGTTGAGTTTGTAGAGTACATAACATTGAGTATGACAGTCCGCGAAGCAGTGTGGCTTTGCAAGCTTTTGACAGATTTATTTGATCATGAGATGGATTGTATTATTATTCATTGTGATAACTAGAGTTGTGTGAAGCTCTCTGAGAACCCTGTGTTTTATGATAGATCGAAACACATTGAGATAAAATATCATTATATCAGAGACATGATGCAGAGGAAAGCAGTACACGTACAACACCTTCCGACACATGAGAAGATTGCAGATATCTTCACCAAATTGCTTGCCAAGACGAAGTTTGAGTACTTCTGTGAGAGACTTGGCCTGGTGAAGAATACCTCCCTAGCTGAAAGGGAGTGTTGATGATTATTGCCAAAATGAAGTTCGAGTACTCCCGTGTGAGACTTGGCCTGATGGAGAATGCCTCCCTAGTTAAGAGGGAGTGTTTGATGATTACAGCTGCGTGAGTCATCCTCTAGGACACAGACCGAGTAAGTCGGCCTGTGAGGAAGCCCATGACTTGGGTGTGCCCATGCGATGGGTGTGTTGTGCCTCTCTGAGACGGAGATGGAATGTTGTGTGTGTTGATATTATGGTAGCTGCGAGAGGTATTTACCTCCACGTGTAAACCTGACGAGAATAGAAGACTCCGGGAAACAAGAGAAACCCTAATGAGTTGGCTAATAACCTTAGAAGACTTGTCGGCTCAAGAAGATAATATGTATTAGGTTATTAGCCTTCAAGAGAAGAAGTTGGCCAAAAGAATTAATATATACTGAACAGACAGGTCCCAGAAGGAGAAGTCGGCCCCAGTAAGTCTGTTAGAACCACTATAAATACAGGGCGCCGGTCTCTCATTTGACACCTCTCAGCGGTTGCAGAGAGCCAGTTCTGCGCAGTGCAGTTGCAGTCTTGTGCGCAGGTTTGGAGGAGAGCTGTTGGTGCTGCTGCTGTAGCTAGCAGTTACGTTTTGGCTTGGACTATCTCTTGGCTAGGGTTTGGACTATCTGATCAACTCTTGTTGATGCGCTATCCTTGGGGAAAGGTGCGCTACCCTTTGTATGGCTATCTAGCCTAGGGTTTGCTTCCGGAATGATTCTCTGTCAAGGTTAAGGTGCTCGGAGGGTGGCTTCGGCCTATGGTTGGGTGACAAAGGTATTGTCAATGGTAAAACGAGCACACATCCTTCATATTCTAACAGGTTATGGGCCCACACCTTCTTCATTTAGTCTAAATGCTGGAAGGAAACATAACCGCTAGGATATTGAGCTCACTGAGGAACTGCCGCTAGGGTTACTAGCAGAAGCAGCTTCCAAGACACTGCCGCTAGGGTTACTACCAGGAGCAGTTGCAGATACCCTAATCCTCTTGTTGAGGCACCTTAAGTGAAGGGATTGACCTAATCTTTGGATAGATCAGTGCGCCCTAGCCTAGCGCATCTCCTGGTACTCTCAAAAAGCCAAGACGTGAAGTTTGAGTTTGTGGTCAAATCTAGGGTTTGACCAAGTCAAAGCAGCCATGACTTACTCTATGAAGTCAGAGAACAAGTTAGATGGAGCTTCTAACTTCAGAGCATGGAAGACAAGGATTGATCTCATCCTTGCCAAGAATAAAGTGTTGGATATCGTGAAAGGAAAGATAGTGAAACCAGAGTTTGAAGAAGGGAAAGAGAAGGAACCGCAGAACGTTGCAGCTATGGAGAAGTTCAAAGACAGTGACATCAATGCTATGAGTATCATAGTGGATTCTATCAAAGACCACTTTATATCCTACATCTCCCATCTTGACTCATCGAAGAAGATGTACGATGCCCTAACAAACCTCTTCTCAGTCAGAAACCTTGGACAAGTAATGAGCCTGAAGAATGAGCTCCGTGACATGAAGATGAATGATGATGACAACATCACATCATATTTTGTGAGAATCTCTCAGTTAAGAGATCAACTACAAGCTATTGAAGAGATCATCTCAGAGAAGGAATTTGTAAACATAGTACTCAATGGTCTTCCCAAGACATGGGATGCATTTGCCGCAAGCATGAACACAAGGAAGGAGTATCCGACATTTGAAGAACTTTGGAGTTGCTGTGCTCAAGAAGAATCAAGGATCAGTGCAAAGGAGAAATCCCAAAAGAAGTACGATGATCAAGCCTTCACAGCAAGATTCAAGAACTTCAGGAACAAAAGGAAGTTTGGTTCAAGGAGGAAGCCAAATCAAGAGAAAGACATTTCAGAAGTACAATGCTTCAACTGTCGAAAGTATGGGCACTACAAGAATCATTGTCCCGAGCTAAATAAAAGGAAGAAGAAACACGAAGCATCAATTCCCGAAGGAAAGGAACCTACAAAGAAGACTAAGCAGGATGGAAGAGACTTCTTCTTTTAAAGGTAACAAAACTCTTCTTATTTCTTGTACATATCTCATTTGCATCCTCTCTATACATATCTTGTATATCTATCTCTTGGAAGATAATGTGTTCCAAGAAGAACTATACCTATGGAAGAACAACAAGATAAGGATTGATATGATTAGATAATACACATGAAAGGATGAAATACGCCGAATCAATCATGAAGAGACTCAGAAGAAAGAAGTTAGAGAAAGACTTATAACGTTTTGTAGAAGACAACAAGACGGAAGCGTGGACTCTGTTAAGACAAGAGAGCCAATTATATATTGCAGAAGACAATAAGGATGTAGATGGAAGCATGGACTCTGTTAGATGGAGGGAGCCGATTATATGCACTCATACATGAAGCAAGGATTAGGAGGGAGCTAATCCTATGATCCATTGAAGATGATGAAGTATATATCCATGGTAGCAACCATGAAAAGAAGTACGTGTTCAGTTTGACTTTAGAAGAAGCCTTCTTCGAAAAGAAGCTTTAAAGTATCCTTGGTTGTCCATTCACATCCATGATCCTATGATGAAAGGAAAAGTGGAATCTTTAGGGCATGGAATCTATAAGAAACTCCATGGACCCAAGAGCTAAAGAAAAACATAAAGAAGAACATGAAGATTCCAAGAAAGAAAGAGAAGCCAGAACAACCAGTCATTGTATTGAGAATCACAAGATTGCCAGCCTGATATGAACTCAATAAAAGCAATCAAGCAGAGGAGTTGAAAGTCGTGATGAAGAACAATGTATGGAAGACTTATGAATGAAAGTATTGCGAGATCTAGAACTAGAGGTTCTCCTAGATGGAGGGAGAAGACTATGATGATTATTTGTTCCAGTACACCAGACGTATCTCTACATGAGTCATTATATTATCCGCAACATCTATAAGTTGGAGTTCTACATCAGATGAATGCAAAGAATACTCTCCAGAGAAATTGAATAAAGAGCGTATGAAGAAGCAATCTCAAGACTTTGAGGCATACTAGAAAGAGACCCTTGTATGCAGATAGAAGAAGATAACTTGGTGAAGAACCTCCAGTGCACAGTAGAAGCGTGGTGAAGATTTCCTATAACATCAAGATGATTACTCAGTAGATCAGATCTTATGATAACAGAAGAAGTGCCACATGGATATGTTCCAATTTTCCAACAATGATATACTCTATTGTTCAGAGCTACATGAAGCCTTCACAGAAAATCGGTGTTCCAGACTAAAGTACATTTGAAATCAAGCATTACATTATCCGTGATGAAGTCCAGAAAGGAGAAAGTGATTCTCCAATACATACCTCCACAGATGAGCAGATAAGCAGACATTTTGGCAAATCGTTTATCCAAGATGAAAGAGTTTGCTTACTCAAGCTGGAGCTTGTGAAGACGACTTCCTTATTGAAAAAGGAAGAGATGATTCCCAGGTTGGGAGGGAGCACTGAAAATATTATTGAGGACATTCATTTTCAAGATTGAAAAATAGTCCATCTTGGACAAATGCTTTCCTGTTCGAAAAGTGGATTGAGATTTCTGACAGACAACGATTTCCCATTGTGGTTAACATGGGAAATGGTCCAGATTGCTGATGTATCATAGACAACGACTTCCCATTGTGGTTAACATGGGGAGTGGTCTAGGGCAGTCTTTCTTCTTGAGGGTTACTCAAGAAGACTGGCCCGCCTCGTCGGACATCGATTTCTCATTGTGGTTAACATGAGGAATGGTCCGTTTTGGAGGTTGATGCAAGACAGTCTTTTCCTCTTGTGGTTAACAGAGGAAATGGTCCGGACAGTCATTCCTTAGGGTTTATACATTCTCTCCAGGGTGCACTTTGATTAGTGTAGGAGAAATGGCCCAGGGTGGGGAATGGTCCAGGTTGAACAATTAGGGATAAGCATTCCTTGGGGGTAATACATTCTCTCCAGGGTGCACTTTGATTAGTGTAGAAGGAATGGCCCAGGGTGAGGAATGGTCCAGGCTCAGAAATAAGAAACAATCATTCTTCCTTGTTTGAGAAGAATAGGGAAGATAGCCGATTGTTGATGTTCTACACTGAGGGAAGATATTCTTTCAGATCTCACAGATGTGAGTGAAAGATTGGCCCAGATGATTCAGTTTATATCATAACATTGTTTTTGTGCAGGTTGCTATCAGATGTTTGTTATGAAGACTGTATGACAGTAGATGTATACTACTGTGGTGGATATGTTCCACTGTTCGTGACTATATGTTGTTGATCAAGTACTTGTGTGTTACTTGGTGTGGTAGTGTACCACTGGATTGTAGTTCAGTACTACTATGGATAGACACAGTTGTGTTCTATTTTTGTTCTGATTGCCTTGAAGACTATCAACAATTTATTGGAGATAATCATCAGCCAGATGAATGATGAACAGATATTTTCCAGACGGAAAATGGTTCAGAGCATTTAGTCTTCTAGATTAGAAGAATTGCTCTTGCATCACTCTGTGGAGTGAGCATCATGTCTGATTACTCAGTTAGAGTATGGTTTCGAGAGATGATGCAGCTGATGATGATGATGGTGCTCATGATCTAGTCATGATCTAGTCCATATATCTCTGTTGATGCTACCGGGTAAATGGTATGTTTTGTGCTCAAGAGCATTACTTGTAATACCTCCTTAGCTAGGAGGGAGTGTTGATATTATGGTAGCTGCGGGAGGTATTTACCTCCACGTGTAAACCTGGCGAGAATAGAAGACTCTGGGAAGCAAGAGAAACCGTAATGAGTTGGCTAATAACCCTAGAAGACTTGTCAGCTCAAGAAGATAATATGTATTAGGTTATTAGCCTTCAAGAGAAGAAGTCGGCCAAAAGAATTAATATATACTGAACAGACAGGTACCCAGAAGGAGAAGTCGGCCCTAGTAAGTCTGCTAGAACCACTATAAATACAGGGCGCCAGTCTCTCATTTGACACATCTTAGCAGTTGCAGAGAGCCAGTTTTGCGCAGCAGTTGCAGTCTTGTGCGCAGGTTTGGAGGAGAGCTGCTGGTGCAGCTGGTGCAGCTAGCAGTTACGTTTTGGCTTGGACTATCTCTTGGCTAGGGTTTGGACTATTTGATCAGCTCTTGTTGATGCGCTATCCTTGGGGAAAGGTGCGCTACCCTTGGGGAAAGGTGCTCTACTCTTTGTATGACTATCTAGCCTAGGGTTTGCTTCTGGAATGATTCTCTGTCAAGGTTAAGGTGCTCGGAGGGTGGCTTCGGCCTATGGTTGGCTGACAAGGGTATTGTCAATGGTAAAATGAGCACACATCCTTCATATTCTAACAGTGTGCCCCTGTATGGGGTGAGGAAGCCCATGAATTGGGTGTGCCCATGAGATGGTTGTGTGGTTCCTATCTAAGATGGGGATGGAATGTTGTGTGCCCCTGTGGGGTGAGGAAGCCCATGAGTTGGGTGTGTGGTTCCTCTCTGAGATGGAGATGGAATGTTCTGTGCCCCTGTGCGGTGAGGAAGCCCATGAGCTGGGTGTGTGGTTCCTCTCTGAGATGGAGATGGAATGTTGTGTGCCCTTGTGGGGTGAGGAAGCCCATGAGTTGGGTGTGTCGTTCTCTTTGAGACAGAGATGAAACGATGTACTGATCTCCTCTGTGCAGAGAGTTGAGATGATGTGATACTCCATATGATTCTCCTGGGAGACGTAGTGAGAAAGCAATTTGTTGAGTTGGACGTGCTTGTGGATGAGCACAGGTGAACGTGATCCTAGTGGTTGAGCACTAGTGAGTGTGATTCTCCTGTGAGAAGCAGTGAGAAAGCGATCTACTGAGTTGGATGTGCCTGTGGTTGAGCACAGGTGAACGTGATCCTAGTGGCTGAGCACTAGTGAGTGTGATTCTGCTGTGAGACACAGTGAGATAGAGATGTGGACATCCATGTGGCTGAGCACAAATGGATGTGCCCCTAGTGGCTGAGCACTAGTGGGTGTATGAGATCGCTTGCTATATTGTCCAAGAGTCAGACTTACCTGTAACTCTACTTGTGATGTAAAGGGTACAGGTCGGCCCTATTGCTGCCTTAGACACACCTAGGAGACGTGGAAGAAATCTTCAATCCACTCGGTGTGTCCTTTGGGGCAAGTGAGAGTTAAGGTGCTGTCACCGAATCCTCAACTCTGTACAATAAATAAATCTAGGAGTTTTATTCTTTCATCAACCAACCATAAAATGAAAATACACAGATCAATTATTCACCACGATATATATATTAAGCATGTACTTGCATAAAATGATACTTAAGACACAATTATTAGATGCAAGTAAATCCAATTTGCTTCAAGTAAATGACTGAAAAGTAAATGAAGCATATGGCTTTGCAAAGTGTGTAAATGAGACCAGTGTCTTAAAGGTAATCGTGGGCAGTGTAGTTCGTGTATTTTATTAAGGTAAATTGATGTTGAGTTAATGAGAGTATGTGGCCTCTTTGGAGGTTAGCTCTTTGTTTGGAAACTTGCAGAGAGTTTACAGAAACCCAAATGGTCTCACCATTAAACTCACTTAAAAGTGTTGGATGTCCAAAATGGGTGGGAAGCCAGGTCCAGAGAGGGCCCGCCTTACTTCGCAGGTCACTTTAAGGCGTTTTCCCGCGCATTAAGCTAACTACTTCAGAGATTTCCCGAATTATTCTATCACCACTGACCAGCTCAGTGTGTATGAAACTTACTCCCAGTAGATCGAGACTAGCTCGCAACTGGAAGGGTCAGGAACCACACTGAGAGCTGAAGAGAATTGTTTATTTTAAACAAGAAAGCAAATGTTGAAATTGAAATGTTTTCTAATTACTAATGTCTTCACTGACCAACCTCTTTGGAGGAGCTGAGAAAACAGGTTATTTGCCAACTTTGAAAATTGCAGAAAATAGAAACTAATTAGCAATTAAAGATTATTGTGATTGCAAAAGGAAATCTAAACTAGATTGTGGCTTGTTTTAACTTTAGAGCTGAATGTGAACTTGTTAGAGCACTTAAAACAAAGGGACAAAATGAAGCAAGCCAAGACAAAAGATCCCAAAACACAACACACCTCCCCGGGGGGAAAAACAAAGTGATGCCTCCTTTGGCTCACTAATTTTATTATCACGGTTACAATTGCTCTTTGAAAAGACTTGAGATCTCTTTAAACTGAGATAAGGACCCTTATATATGGATCAGAAAAAGAAGAAATGTTTTTTTACAAGTTTCTTGATAAAATTGGGTCACTTTGGGGTTCTTGGTTGCTTCAAATCTTCAAGATTTGGACCAAGTGTCCCTTTATCCTTGCACAGACCTGCACAAAACAGCCAACAAACGATAGCAAAAGAATGGCCAAACACACTTTAAGAGTGTCTTTGGTTATTAATATATGAAACTAAAATTTTCTATGTAAAAGTCTATGATAAATTAACAAAATTTATAAGTCTAAACTAACTAAATGAAGCCTTTTTTTACTGAAAATCTGTGCTCTCCTAAAACATAAATTTAAACAATAAGACTTTGCTTGAATTTAACTTTAAACTCTTTGAAATGTGACTATCTTTATCTATGAGAAATTCTCTAAAGATTAAAGAAAATTTAGCCACTAACAAGCTAGATTTCTGAAATAACTCTAAGATCTATCTACTTGCCTTTAAAACATACAAAGTGATTTAAAATTTCAGCCTTTAAACTCTACTTTATATGTGCTTTGAATCACGTAACCAAAATAGAAAAATGAAAGAGTGAGAAAGAGAGGAAAGGAATCACTTTGATCTTCTTGGAAACTTGGGCAAATGGAGTCTTGTTGATGGGTCAAAGAGGGACTATGTTTTTCTTGGATATTGAAGACAAAGATAGGTGCAAACAAGACCGATCTCCTCTTCAAGTGTGAGAACCTGCAACACTTATAGATCTCTTGCCAACAAAATATTAGTAGAAAGTTGCTATCTACATAGAATGCTTCATAAATACATACACATTAAGCAAAATGGATATGTATTATAAAATTTTCAGATGTACATAAGCAATAAGACTATTAAGCAAGAAAGCTTTTCTAATTTTATCCAACTTGGAGGTAGCTCCACTAGAAGGCCATTTACTAACAATTGAAAGAAAGAAAAACGAAATTGCAAATATACCTCACAAATTAGCACATTGACATAGATGCTCCACACATAAAATTGACACAAGATTGTAGCCTCCAAAGCCTTTTATTCCAATTCACAATGATAGTACAAATAATGTTACAATACAATGGCAATCCTTAGCCCAACTCTAACTAGCTTGTACAATGGGTGGATGCTTTCTTATATAGCCAAAGATGAGAAGTGGGGAGATGAGGAGGGCGCACCACTTGGTGAAGAGGGCTGCACCACTTGGAGGAGAAAGATACGCCATGTGTGTAGATTGGACTGCCACTTATCCACAAGCTCTCATGAATTGCCACATGAGGGGAGTAGGTGGATATCAAATCGCCACATTTCAAAAGGTAGGTGGGTTCATATGTGTGTGCGCCACCTCTCTCAAGGAGGGCGCACTTCCTCTTGGCCCACACTCAATAACTCAATCATACATCACCCAATCAATCCAAACCACATCTAAAATGGATATTGTGGCTGCTACATAGCCTTTTGGGCCTGTTGCCGCCTTATACACACTTGGGAGACGTGGAAGAAATCTTCAATCCACTCGGTGTGTCCTTGGGGGCAAGTGAGAGTTAAGGTGCTGTCACCTAATCCTCAACTCCTCCGTCTAGGCCAACTTCTAGTGAAGCCAAGGGGGGTAGTCCCTAACAAAAATACTGTGGCTTGATCTAAGCTAAGTACAAAATATAAATCTAAGAGTTTATTACTTTTATTCAACAATCAACCATGAATTGAAATACACATAAACAAATCATTCATCCACAATATAACATCAAGCATACACTTGCATAAAAGGATACCCAGGTACGTTTGTTATATGCAAGTGAAATTAAAATTGCTTTAAAGACGATATCCAATATGTAAAAAAGAAGCTCGTGGCTTTGCTGAGTGTGAAAATTGAGACCAGTGCTTTAAAGTGAATCGTGAGCAATGTAGTTCGTGTGTTTTATTAAGGTAAATTGATGTTGAATTAGTGAAATGGTTTGGGCCTCCTTAGAGGTTAGCTCTTTGTTTGGAAACTTGCGGAGAGCTTTACCGAAACCCAATGGTCTCACCAGTAAAACTCACTCAAAGTGCTGGATGTCCAAAATGGGTGGGAAGCCAGGTCTCGAGAGGGCCCGCCTTACTTCGCAGGTCACTTCAAGGCGTTTTCCCGCGCATTAAACTAACTACTTTAGAGATTGTCCTAATTAAACTATCAACCACTGACTAGCACAGCCTGTATGAAACTTACTTCCAGCAGATCGAGGCTAGCTCGCAACTGGAAGGGTCAGGAACCGCACTGAGAGCCGAGGGGAATTTGTTTATTTTAAACTGGAAATAGAGTACTGAAATGAAATGTGAGACTAATTACTAATCCACACTGACCAGGCCTCTTTCGAGGAGCTGAGGGGATGGTTTATTTGCCAAATTTAAAATTGCAGTAAGTAAAACTAATCTAGCAATTAGTGTTCTACTTTGCAAATTGAAATCTAATCTAAGTGTTGTGGTTAAGATAGATTGATTGATTCCTTTAACTTATGCTGGAAAGAGAAAGCAAGAAACCAAAATTTGAACACACCACCACACTGCCAATCCCTTAAAGGGAGGCTGAAACTGGGCACTATGAGGCTCGCTTTTATTATATGCTATTACAACTGAGAAACTAAGTTCTCTTTTTCTCTTTTTAGGACTTTTGGATCCTTAGGATATGGATCAATGAATTACAATGTTTGGAAGCGAAAGGAATTATTCCTTGAAAAGGTAGGAAGCTCCC
>ML780888.1:815108-829929 GCA_009831015.1 Picea engelmannii | reverse complement strand
GAAACAAATGAATTTAAAGTACAGAGGATAGGGTTTAGAAAATATGATACAACAGATGTCCCATGGACATCAGATGACTTCGTTGAAGAAGAGCTTGAGAAGTTGACCATTTATTGGTAGTGGCAACTTCTCACCGTCCAATCTGCTTAGGACAAAATAATTTTTTCCAGCTACATCCTGGATAATATAAGGCCCTGCCCATAAGCTATCAAACTTGCCATGGCTTCCTGGCTTCTCTCTTCGTTTGTCCCATAGGAGGACCGTATCACCTGCCAGGAAATCGAGGACCGTATCACCTGCCAGGAAATCCCTTTGTCTTGAGGACTTATCGAAGGTCCTTTTTATCTGTTCCTGATTTTTTATACTTTGATCAAGGGCTTTTCTTCTGTTTTCATCCAACTCAATTATTTGATCAATCCTGTTCTGATGAAAATCTTCGTCTAATCCATACTTCTGGACAAACTGATACACTGGCAGCTTGAGATGAACTGGCAAAGTGACATCAAGGTCATAAACCAATTCAAAGGGACTCTTCCTTGTTGAACTCTTCTTCGTGATCCTATCAACCCAAAGTGAAAACTTGATCTTATTATCCCATGATCTCTTGTTGTCCCCAACAGTTTTCTTAAGAATTGTCATCAAGTTCTTGTTGCTAGACTCAACAAGGCCATTACCCTGGGGATAATAATTTGATGAGTGAGATAATATAATGCCGTATTTGAAACAGAATGAGGATAGTTCTGTGGAGCTAAAGGCCTTGGCATTATAAGTAGTTATTTTTGCTGGCACCCCAAATCTAGTGATAATTTTGTCTTCAAGAAATTCCATGACTACTTTATCGGTTGCCGACTTGGTGGGTATAGCCTCTACCCACTTAGTGAAATAATTAGTTGCCGTGATTATCCAAGTATAGCCATTACTTGAATTATCTTTGAACTGACCAATAAAATCAAGCCCCCACTGTTGAAAAGGGGCTTCCACCACTATTGGCTGTAATGGTAAGGCTGCTAGCTTCTGCTTTCCAGTAAACAACTGAAACTGCTGACAACCCCTAACCATTTTGTGCACATCTGAAAATATAGTAGGCCAGTAGTAACCTGCTCTGAGGATTTTGTGGGCTGTGGTTTTGGCTGCAAAATGCCCGCCACAAAATCCTAAATGAAAATCAACCAAGAGTCTTTTGGACTCAAGCTCATCAACACATCTAAGTATTACCCCATCGAGGTTCCTCCACCCCAATCCATCCTGAATAATACAATACTTAGCTGCCTTTAATCTCAATGCTCTTCTTTTGTGACCAATCAAGTGACTAGGGCATGTGAGATTAGAAAGGAAGAAAATGATATCAGCATACCATTTGTGTTGTTCTAACCTTTGAAGTTCTGGAGATAAAGCTGGCCCAGCTTGGCTGTTTTGACAGACTAGGTCCAAAGCTTGTTTATTACCTTCAGTTAGCATTTGAGCTAATCCTTGACCTTTGATTAATTTGGTGGGGTTTATCTCTAGATCATACTCTTGTATTTTTGAAACCCACTTTCCTCTGACCCCTAAGCAGTCTTGTTGTCCAAGGATATCTTTTACCGCTGGGTGAGGTACATACCCCACAACTTTTGAATATCCTATGTAGACTCGAAAATGCTTAAGGGACTTGACCAGGGCATATGCTTGCTTTTCCATAGTTGTATAATTAAGTTCTGAATTCTGCAATGCCTTGCTCATGAAAGCAATGGGTTGCTCTTGACCATCGTCATTCTTTTCGAGCAACACTCCTGCTATAGTATCCTCATAAGCAAAGGAGAAGATTTGAAAATCTTTGGCATAGTTTGGACTAATTAGTATAGGAGATTTCCCAATTGCGTCCTTAATACTTTTGATAGCTCTTCTTCCTTCTTCTGTCCATTCAAACTTGACATATTTCTTCAAAAGTCTTTGGATAGGTTTCAAAGTTTCGGCCAAATTTGGAATGAACCTTCTTACAAAGTTAATTTGACCAAGGAAGGATTGCAAGGCTTTCTTGGTTTGGGGTAAAGGGACTTGCTGTATGGCTTGTACCCTTTCTGGGTCCATTTTCACCCCATCTTTTGTTATGATATAACCCAACAATTTTCCTTCATCAACTCCTAAGATTGACTTGGCCGGATTTAAGGAGATGCCATACTTTCGACATCTTTCAAACACTTGTCTTAGATGACTTATATGATTAGCTCTTTCTTTTGAAAACACAGTCAAATCATCCTGGTATATCTCGATGATCTTGCCCATCAACTCATGGAAAGCAAAATCCATGGCTCTCTGAAATGTGGCCCCTGCATTTAATAATCCAAAGGGCATTCTAAGGTACTCGAAGGTGCCCCATGGTGTGGTCAAGGTTGTTTTATTTTGATCTTCTTTCCTCACCAACACTTGATTGTATCCGGAGAAACCATCTAACATAGACATTATTTTTGACCCAGTAACTCTCTGCAATAGAGTTTCCATGTTGGGCAAGGGGTAATTATCCTTAATGCATGTAAGATTTAGATTTCTAAAATCTATACATAGTCTTATTCCCCCATTTTTCTTTCTAACTACTACCAAGTTAGAACACCATGAAGAATGCTTTGTTGGGGCAATGATGCCAGCATCCAACATCTTTTTGAGTTCTGCTTGAATCAAAGGTGCCAACTTAGGATTTATTCACGTAAGTTTTTGCCAGAAAGGTTTTGTGTCTTCTTTGAGTGGGATAGTATGTTGAAATACATCATCTTTATAAGCTTTGAGTTCATCATATGTAAAAGCAAATACATCCCTATACTCACTGACAAGACTTATTAATTGTTTTCTTTCTTTTTCTGAAGTACCCTTTCCGATTTTTATGAGCCTTGGGACTTTTTCTGTCCCAATGTTTACTTCTATACAGCTGCCAGGTTTTATTACTTCTTTTTTCTTCTTGTGCATGTCATTCCTGTCAAAGATCTTTTCTAAAACAGTTATTCCCCTAGGGGCTAGATTCTTTATTGAGTCATCCTCCTCAGGATAATCTTTTCCTTCTTTATAACTAACATTGAAATCTGAGAATTCTTGAACATTATGAATGAATCTTAGGATTTGTTTGTCATCTCTGAAGACTTGCCAATGATCAACATTGTCTGGGACTGTAGGTCTAAAGATTATTTCCAATTTTCCTTCTCCTTTCACTAAATCTTCTGAAGGTTGGAGGGTTGAAGTTGCAACTGCCAAACTATCAGCTAGACTGTTTTGATCCCTAGGTACTGAAATGATGTCCATAGCATCAAACATTTCTATGGTATCCGAAATTGCATTTCTGTATCTCCTTAATCTTTCACTTTTGCATGCAAATTTATTTTTAACCTGGAGAATGACTAAGTCTAAGTCACCCTTGACATTTATTATTTTTATCCCCATATCTTTTGCAATTTCTAGGCCTAGTAGAAGTGCTTCATACTCGGCCACATTATTTGTTGCATCAAATTCTAATCTAAACAAAAAATTGTAAGACTTTCCTGTTGGTGAAACTAGGACAATCCCAGCCCCTTTTCCTGATCTTGAATGTGCACCATCAAAGTTCATCTTCCAAGCCTTATTACTTTCCTTTTCATCCTTAAACTTTTCTTCAACTGGTGCTGGGAAGTTTGAACAAATAGAGAAATTATCCATGTCAGATGTTTGGCATAAGAACTCATTAAATTGCTCTTTAGGGTCTTCTATATGGTACTTCCTTTCTGTTTCTCTAAAGAGTCTGAAATGTTCTGTTGATGGAGGAGGGTATGGGATAGTTGCAAAGGATAAATCCATATTTATGCAACCACCCATGTGAGCTCCCCACTTTCTTGAGAGAAGCATACCCCAAGCATCTGGCACATCAATTACAAGCACATCCATCTTAAAAGAAAAATCTAGGTGGAAAGCTAGCTTAACTGGCAGATCTATGGTAATCCCAAGGGTTTCAATTTCCCTGGAGTCCATGGCACATATGTTTTGATAGGGCCTTGTAACTTTAAGGCCTAGTCTTTGCATGATTCCTTTAGTAATGATGTTGGATGAAGCTCCTGAATCATACATATAGTTATGTAACCATTGGTCATTTATTTCTAGAGACACAAAGAAAGGGGGATTCTCTTCCTTGGTTCTATCTCTATTGGTTAAAACCACTGGTGGATCTTTGTGTCGTTCCTTTTCTTTCTCCTGATTCTTATCAACCTCTGATTTTTAGTGCATGTACGACTGAAGTGCACACCTCTCTTGGGCGCTAGGTTCTAAGTTTTTGTAGAGCACCCTCTTGTGTGTGTTGACGATTGCAACTATGTGAGACATTCTCCAGCTTACAAACCTGAGAGATGTTGATGGTTGCAGCTATGTGAGATATTCTCCAGCTTACAAACTTGAGAGAAAGCCCCTGAGAGGGGTGTGTGGTTTCTGTCTGAGACAGAGCTGGAACATAGAGATGGCCTCCTCCTTACAGAGAGTTGAGAAGAACTCCAGATGATTCTCCTATGTAACACAACGAGAAAGGATATCTGTTGAGTTGGACTTGCCTGTGGCTGAGCACAAGGTGAACGTGTGAAATCCCAAAGTGCTGGGTGCATTGTCATGAGAACAGAAATGAAGATGATGTGTTAGCCTCCTCTGAGCAGAAGATTTGATGAGAAACTCCAGATGACTCTCTTGTGTAATGCAGTGGGAAAGAAGATCTGTTGAGTGGACATGCCTGTGGACGAGTACAGTTGAACGTGATCCTAGTGGTTGAGCACTAGTGAAGAAGTGGTTCCTCTGTGTAATGCAATGAGCCAGAGATATGGACATCCCTATGGATGTGCCCCTAGTGGATGAGCACTAGTGGGTGTACAAGATCCCTTGCTATATTGTTCAAGAGTCAAACCTACCTGTTACCCTAATTGTAATGTAAAGGGTACAGGTCGGCCCCACCTTAATGTGATTAATAATTAATGTAAAAGATAATTAATGTAGTTAATATTAGTTATATTGTGAGCTAGTGAGGTCGGCCCTGTTGTGCCAATAGACACTTCTGTTGACAGGTCTAGTCTAGTACAAGTAAAGGTAAATTCCCCATTGAGGAAACATATCTTTCATGTGAGTTTGGAAATTTCAGCAAGTACACCTTCTTGGGAAAAGTGCGCACCTCTCTTGGGCGCTAGTCCTCTAGGGTTTGAGCATCCTCTTGTGTGCTAGGTTTATTGGTGGTGAAGGTCTTTCTCTTGAAGATTATAACAAAGGATTTTGGTTGGGTTTTCTTCCCTTGTTGAGAAGGTTTTCCCAGGATACTTCTTGTGTTCTTGTGCATGGTGTTTCTTTTTGTGATCTTGGTTGCTGCAACATTATTGGTTATGGTCAAGTGAAATGCTAAAAATGGAATGAACTTCATGCTTAACCTTGCTCATAGAAAAATCAACATGGTATCAGAGCATAGGTCTTGAAGAACCCCTTGCACAAGAAAATTTCAGTCATCTTCTCTCTTTTCTGCAAAATCGTACGACCCTCCTAGGGTTTCCAGAAATTCTGTACGACCTACCTTTTTGAGGAGTTTCAACACTTGTCACTTGGACGTTGGGGCTAAAAAGTACATAGGAGTCTACGGCCTCCTTCAGTGCACCTCCAACAAGCTTCAGATTGCATTTCTGAGCATTTTGACTTTTTGTCCCTAGGGTTTCTAGGGTTTCGCTAATTTCTGCAACAATTTCAGTATTAGGGTTTCTGCAACTCATTGAAGGAGCTCTTCAGCTCACCAGTGTTCTCCCATCTTTCAAAGGCTTATTGTTGGCAGTCATAAGTCCAACAAAACCTAAAAGTGATAGCCTAGCCTAGCCGTTAGGTTTTCTAGCCCAGTTGACAAAGGGTTATGAAGAATCTAAATTTATGATGAACAAAACTATGATGGAAGTTAAGCTTGATGGATCAAGCAACTTCAAGTTTCTGAAAGACAAGACTTCAAAGGAAGACTTATTGTGGGTGATACAAAAAGGTGTCACTATGACATACCTCCTTCATGAAGATGTCAAGAGGACAAAGATCAGCCAGGAGCCATTGGAGAAATCATATCACTACCCTCAGGTATGCACTTATATATATATTATTTGTATCATTGTCATGAGGGAAATTGCAAGAGGAAGGAACTTTTTGCTGAAGTCATGGATCCAGAGGGATCTCAGTGCATTCAAAGGAACAACACACTCAAAGTGAGGACTCCAGGTTTGATTGTTGTAATTGTCATTCCTCTAACCTATATTTCTAAAATTTGCTACATTACAAGTAGGTGTTGTAGCTGTGACAACAATCCTTAAATTGTTTTGATTCTATAGACGCACTCATTATTCTCCTTTAAGAGATATTCTCCTTTAGGAGATATTCTTGTTTTGGTTCCTGTTGTTTCTTGTTCTAGACAGGTTAACAACAAAGGAAGATGTTTATCCTTCAGAGGGAGCCACTTGACTCAGAGGGAGTCAAAACTATTTGAGAAAGAGGAAGAATAGAACCGTCATTAAGGCAACCAATGAAATAATACATGATCCAAGTCTTTCTATGATTCTATGGGCAGAAGCATGCATGACACAATATATGTTCAGAACAAGAGTCTTCAACAGACTTTGAAAGACATAACTCCCAAAGAAGCCTTCATCGAAGTGAAGCCTGAGATTGAACACTTCAGGATATTTGGGTGCCCGATGTATTTTCATGTACCCAAAGAGAAGAAGTCCAAGCCAAACCCTTCAGGGAGAAAGGATACATTTATGGGATAACAGTGAATCTTCGAAGAAATTCCAGATCAACATCCCTGGTCAGAGACAGATTGAGACAAGCAAAGATGTTGTCCTTGAAGAAGAGATAGCTTTTCAAAGATCCAGAGAATCTCAGATGGAGATTGACAGTGAGACAATGCCTTCTCCCCCTTCAACAGTTCAGAGGGAGACAAACATTATTCTAGCTGATCTAGTTGCTCCAGTTGATATGTTCAGAGATATTGCAGTAGGACATAAAAGGTCTTCCTAGGCTCACTCTGCAAGAGGCAAAGAGACATACAAAGCCTCTCAAGGCACATCCCGAGAGAACAAAGAGATTTTTCGAGCTACTCTTAAGCCTTGAGCCACCTCATTGATTCTAAGCCTTCTTGTCATAGAGAAGCAACAGGAGAACAGGTATGGCAAGATGCCATAACAGAAGAATACCAGTATATCTTAAAAGAATGATGTATAAGATATTGTTCAGAGACCAAAATAAAAGTTTGTGATGACTTCCAAGTGGATCTATAAGATCAAGCATGCAACTGATAGAAGTGTCGAGAAATACAAAGCGAGATCTATAGCCAGAGGTTTCTCACAAACAGAGGGAGTTGTCTATGATGAGACACTTGATCTAGTAAACCTTATACATTTCCATCCGTATTACCATCCATGAGTTGGAAACTATATCAGATGGATGGATTCTTGATGAGTTTGGGTTTCAACAAGAGTGTTGCCGATCCAAACCTATATTATTACAATGTTGGTGACGAGAGCCTGATTTTGATAACTTATTTAGAAAGCCTTGTTGTTAGATACAAGCAAGCCTTGATTTCTGATTTCGAGATGAAGGATATGACTATGATGCACCACTTCTTGGGACAAGAAGTATGACAAAGGACCGATGAGATTTTTCCTAAATCAAGGAAAACATACAGCAGGAATATTAAAAGAAGTTCAGTATGACAGAATGCAAAACCATCGTGATGGATTTGAAGAAAATGATGATGATTCAGACAAGATTGATCCACAACTGATTGGATCATTGATGTATCTAGTTAAACACCAGACCTAATTCATGCTATGCAGAGAATGTGCTTAGTCAATCCATGAGTCAGCCGAGACAGACCCACTGGATAGCAGTAAAGCATGTATTGAGATATATATACGAGGCACAGTTGGATATGGCTTGAGATATGCCTCCAATGTAAATTTGAGTTTGCAGGATATGTCGATACAGATTGAGTAGAGAGTACAGTGGACCAGAAGAGCACATCCGTTTGTTGTCTTACCGTGAAGTTTGCCATGATTTCTTGATGCAGCAGAAAACAAAACTCTGTGGCCTTGAGTACCACAGAAGCAAAGTATATAGCATTGAGTGTGTGAAGCCATATGGCTTCACAAACTTTTGACGGATTTACTTGACCATGAGATGGATCCTATGATGATAACCAAGAGCCGTGTGTAAAGCTCCTTGAGAACCCAATGTTTCTTGATGGATCGAAACACGATGAGATGAAATATCCTTATATCAGAGATATGATGCAGAGGAAAATTGTACACATGCAGTACCTGCCTACACATGAGCAGATTGCAGATATCTTCACCAAACTAACTTGGTGAAGAATGCCTCCCTAGTTGAGAGGGAGTGTTGATGACTACAACCAAGACAAAGTTCAAAGTACATCCGTGTGACGTTTGGCATGATGAAGAATGCCTCCCTAGCTGAGAGGGAGTGTTGATGATTGCAGCTATGTGAGACATTCTCCAGCTTACAAACCTGACAGATGTTGATGATTGCAGCTATGTGAGATATTCTCCAGCGTACAAACCTGAGAGAAATCCCCTGAGAGGGGTGTGTGGTTCCTATCTGAGACAGAGTTGGAACGTAGAGATGGCCTCCTCCTTACAGAGAGTTGAGAAGAACTCCAGATGACTCTTTTGTGTAATGCAGTGAGAAAGGAGATCTGCTGAGTTGGACGTGCCTGTGGCTGACCACAAGGTGAACGTGTGAAATCCCAAAGTGCTGGGTGCATCGTCATGAGAACATAAATGAAGATGATGTATTAGCCTCCTCTGAGAAGAGGAGTTGATGAGAAACTCTAGATGACTCTCCTGTGTAACGCAGTGGGAAAGAAGATCTGTTGAGTGGACGTGCCTATGGACGAGCACAGGTGAACGTGATCCTAGTGGTTGAGCACTAGTGAAGATGTGGTTCTTCTGTGAAATGCAGTGAGCCAGAGATATGGACATCCCTATGGATGTGCCCCTAGTGGATGAGCACTAGTGGGTGTGCAAGATCCCTTGCTATATTGTTCAAGAGTCAGACCTGCCTGCAACCCTAATTGTAATGTAAAGGGTACAGGTCGGCCCCACCTTAATGTGATTAATAATTAATGTAAAAGATAATTAATCTAGTTAATATTAATTATATTTTGAGCTAGTGAGGTCAGCCCTATTGTGCCAATAGACACTTCTGTTGACAGGTCTAGTCTAGTAAAAGTAAAGGTAAATTCCCCATTGAGGAAACATATCTTTCATGTGAGTTTGGAAATTTCAGCAAGTACACCTTCTTGGGAAAAATGCGCACCTCTCTTGGGCGCTAGTCCTCTAGGGTTTGAGCACCCTCTTGTGTGCTAGGTTTATTGGTGGTGAAGGTCTTTCTCTTGAAGATTATAGCAAAGGATTTTGGCTGGGTTTTCTTCCCTTGTTGAGAAGGGTTTCCCAGGATACTTCTTGTGTTCTTGTGCATGGTGTTTCTTCTTGTCCAACCAGATGTGCTCTTCCGGTCCATTGCGATGCCTGCCCAATCTGCGTCGACATATCCCTGCAATCTCATGTCTACACTAGAGGCATATCTCAGGCCATATCCAACTTTGCCTCGTAGATATCTCAATACATGCTTCGCTGCTATCCAGTGAGTTTGTCTCGGCTGACTCATGAACTAACTAAGTACATTCACTGCATAGCATATATCAGGTCTAGTGTTAACCAGATACATCATCAATGATCCAATCAACTGTCGGTATAGATGTGGATTAATCTCACCTGAATCAATAGAAGCCTCATTCATTTTCTTTAGATCCATCACCGTCGGTGTAGGCATGGATTTGCAGTCTGTCACACTGAATTTCTTCAATATCTCCACTGTATATTTTCCTTGGCTCAGGAAAATCTCATCAGTCCTCTTCCATACTTCTAGTCCCAAGAAGTAGTGCATCATACCCAGATCCTTCATCTCGAATTCAGAAGTCGATGCTCGCTTGCATTCAACAATAGGTCTTTCTGAACGGGTGAGGAATAAGTCATCAACGTACAGGACCAAGATCATGCACTCGTCACCAACAATTTGATAATATAGGTTTGGATGAACAACACTCTTGTTGAAGCCCAAACTCATCAGGAATCCATCCATCTTCTCGTACCAAGCACGAGGTGCCTTCTTTAGTCCATACATGGCTTTCTTCAACTTGCACACATGAGATTTCTCGTCATGGATCACGAATCGCTCTGGCTGCTCGATGTAAACTTCTTCCTCAATCTCACCATTAAGAAAGGTTGTCTTTACATCCATCTGATGTAGTTTCCATCCCACAGATGTAGCTAGTGCAATGATAGTACGGATGGAAGTGTATCGGGCTACAGGAGAAAATGTCTCCTCATAATCAATTCCCTCCACTTGTGAGAATCCTCTGGCTACAAATCTCGCTTTGTATTTCTCGACACTTCCATCATCTGCATGGTTGATCTTATAGATACACTTGGAAGTCACTACAAACTTCCCTTCTGCTCTCAGAACAATATCCCACACATCATTCTTCATGATGGACTGATACTTTTCTGCCATGGCATCTTGACATACCTGCTGACCTGCTGCTTCTCCATGACAAGAAGGCTCAGTATCAATGATGTGGCTCATGGCTGAAAAATAGCTCGAAAATCTCTTTGGTTTCTTTCTCTCTCAGAATGTGCCTTGAGGAGCTGCATGTCCCTCTGCCTCCTGCAGAGTTTGTCGAGCCTGTTGTCGTCCTTATACACACTTGCAGACGTGAGCTAAGTCCTGCTCACTTAGTGTGTCCTTGGAGACACATTGCCTAGGTTCAAAGCCCATGTTGTCACTTTAGCTTGAACCTCTTCCGTCTAGGTTTACTCCTAGGGAAGCCAAGGGGGGTAGACCCTAGTTACTAGATAAGATTAACGTTATGTTCTAGGAGTTGGTTTTAATTAGTTTAAGGTTGGGGGAAAATCTAACCTATGATGCAAAGGCAGCAATGCAATGTGCAACAATTGAATTATGACAAGCAAAGCCCTTTTTTAAGACAACTAAGACTAGTGCCTAAGATTGGGCAAGGGGTCAACTAAAGTTAGAGGGAGGTTGATTACAAAATGATTACAAAAGATTACAACAGTACAACTATTCCACAACAATGTTAGATACAAATACTTACAACTAAAAATGAAATGATAGATGTTACAACAATTATAAGCAAGAGATATACAACAACATACACAATTACAACAAGAATATCTAAGATACAAAAGATACAAGATAAGTAGATGATACAATAGCTACAACAATGAATGTTCTAAAACTATCACAAGATTATACAAATAATACAAAGAGATTAATTAACCATGTGCTTGTATGTACAGGAAATAAGGAGATTCAAAACATTAAGATTAACAACACATCAAGCCAAGCATGCCCCAATAGCACTTACTCTACTGGACTGCTTATCAATGGCAACCACAACACTCAAGACCCAACAAGATAGTGCCTCCAAAGGGGATACACAACCTCTTGAGGGATCACACCACAAGAACACTACTTAAATAAAAATGAAATGCTTTTAAAGAACAAGTGCTCCAAAACACATAATATGACACTTAGATGATTAATCCACAAAGCAAAAATTAGACTTGCATGTATGTGTAAAAATGAAAGAGTGCTTGCAAGTGTTACTTAGATGCCAACCCACAAGATATACCAATTAAGAAAATGCCCAAGTGTTTAATGGATTAAAGAGTTGATTAAGTGTTAAGTTACTCCTAGCTAAGTGTCAACCCAAAATTCTCCTCCTCCAATTACCAAGTGGCTGCTGGATGCTCAAGAAGTGAGGCAACAAGGCCTACCCTAGCTTCACAGGTCAACCCTAAAATCCGAGTACTCCCGGAAAGGATGCCGCGCACTGTGAGACTGTCCCTGGCCTAGCACCTTCCGTTGCCTTCCTCAAACCCCATTTTAAATGGCGAAGATGGTGAATTAAGGTGTCCTATTAAGTCTAGTAAGTTATTAGGCCTATGGACTAAGTGTTTTTAGGTGTTTAAGTGTGTCTAGGTGACTTTTACTTGCTTAAAAACAGTGAAATATTGCCAAAACCGAAACTTTTGTCCAGCAAGAAAGATGTCCTAAATCATGAGATCATAGCATTGAAACACATAAGGAACTTGCAAAAAGACTTGCTGAAATGAAATGTTACTTCTACACCATTCACATACCCATGTGTGCTTGCAAGCTTAAATGAAAGTAGATGCTTTAAAGGACAACAAATTGCAAATTAAGAGAAATGCTTTAAACCATCATCATTTGACCATATGTGTTCATCATTAAGATAAGTGCTAAAAAAAATAAAACTTGCAAGATGAAAGACTTAAGCATATGAGTAAATCTATGCCTCCATGGGCTTAAGCTAAGATCTAGTTGTGTGAGTGTGAGATCTACTTCTAGATGATTTTAAAATATGAGCTTAAGCATATAAAAAACACACCACTAAACTAGCCATACTATGTTGGGGGTTGGCTTTGCCAACTTCTCATCCAAGGTGTAGGCAAAATAATGAAAATGAGACTTGAAAATAAAGTGCAAGAACTAAAAACCACTCACAATGGCACAACGTGAGCTAAGTCCTTATACACACTTGCAAACGTGAGCTAAGTCCTGCTCACTTAGTGTGTCCTTGGAGGCATAATGCCTAGGTTCAAAGCCCACGTTGTCACTTTGACCTGAACCTGTCACTTTGCTTTAATAGTTTAGTGAATGGTTTTCCCTTTTCATGCTACAACATCTTAAGGCCATTTGCCAACACACTTGAAGTTAATGCTTATTGGATAAGTTGATAGCGTAGGTACATGCTTAATCTTCATTTTCCTATTCACACTTAATGCTTTGATCTTGATGCTTCTAACAAACATAAGATAAGTGTGATAATCTCTTAATCCTTTTGGCAAGTTGTTCTTGCCCTTGTGATTTAGTTTCTTTCATAGCAAGCTACATATCTAGTGCATGGTGGTGAACTAAATCTTTATTTCAGCTATCTCTCAATGCTTGACATGTGTTAATGCTCTTCGTTTATAAGCTTAAGTAACACACTTAATAAGCTGAAGTGAGTTTCGGCCTTGACAATAAATCACCATTTTAAGGTATCTTAAAATCGTCAAAACACTTTAAAATACACCTAAAAGTCTACCCAATTGATATACATACTTAATAGACTTAATAGGGCACTTTAAACCACCATCTTCACCATCTAAAACGGGGATTGAGGAGGGAAACGGAAGGTGATAGGCCGGGGACGGTCTCACGGCACGAAGGAGTGTCATTTCCGTAAAAACTCAATCTTTCGGGCTGACCTGCGAAGCTAGGGTAGGCCTCGTTGCCATACTTCTTGAGCATCCAGTAGCCATTTGGCAACTGGGGGAGGAGGTTTTGGGAGAAACACTTAATAAGGGTAACTAAAACTTTACAATCTTAAGAAACCCTTAACTCTTTGAATAATCAAACCTTGGGCTTAATCATCTAATAATATTTTGTGGGTTGAACAACTAAAGTGTTGAATATCTTGATCATTGTGAAACACTTGTGCTTTAACTTTAAAATCTGCTAAGTTTCCTTTGAATTGTGAATGTTGATGTTGCCATTGAGGAGCAGCCCAATGGAGTAAGTACTATTGGGGCATGCTTAGGCTTAATGTTGATGATGAACTAAATGTGTTGATGATGATAATGCTTTAATCTTCTTATATCCTGCACATACATTTAAAACGTAGTTAGCTTACTACATTGTACCATTGTATCTTAGCATTCTTTATCGTAAGAACTTGTATCTACTATTCTTGGGATTAATTATTCTTTTGTAAATCTTGTAATCATATTGTAACGAAACACCCTAACATCTAGTTGACCCCTTGCCCAACCTTACTAGGTTCAATGTAGTAAGATGCCATGTCTTACCTAGCAAGGGGGGTGTAACTTCCCCTAGGGGGCGTCACTTTTTGAGTGGGGTGAGTGGGTGAGGTGTGTGAAAAGGTTAGGAAAGGCTGGGATGGGTAGGATTAGGCTAGGAGTCATCTCTCTTATCCTTTTCCACCTTCTATCATCCTTTTAACTCATTATTACAAAATTACATTCTTGCTATGTTTGGACTTTAGCAATTAAAATTGTTGTTTTTGACTGACTGACACTCCAGGAGGACAAACCCATAGCAAAAGTTGTCCTACTGAGCTGAAACTTGGTCCATGGATGTAGGGGGTCTCATTCCATTTCTTTTGAGCACAAATACCCCTATCAAAAGTCCAGGGACCTAGTTTTTATAGTTTTTGCTCAAAAATAATCAATTAATTAAATAATTAAACCTCCAAACTTAGGAAAATTTAATTAAAAATTAATTAATTAAAAAAAACTAGTTTAGACTCGATGGAATTCCGCGAGACTCTCTAAGATGTCTTGCATGGTCATTTACATCATTCCTAAACAATAGTTACCAGCAGATAAGCCCATTGGAACGCCCTTCATCACTATGGAGGAATTATTGCAAGTGTGAGGGGAAAACTCAAGGGAAATCAATAAGGCTGAAAAGCCCAATTGATAACCTGAGGATAAAAAACCCTCGGTGAAAGGAATTCTCCCAATGAACCGATCCCAAGGTAACTGACCTAACTATGACCAATGCAGACCTATTACATTATTGACCCACGCAGGGGTGCGGAAATTCCAGTTACAAAAAGAAGTGTTGGGGCCAAAAATGCCCTGTAGAACCAAAGTCTTCGACAAATGAGCATCTGATGATGCATCTCTTCATGGCACATGGA
>ML780888.1:769545-804872 GCA_009831015.1 Picea engelmannii | reverse complement strand
GGTTTTAAGATGTAAAGGTGATACTATGAAGGGAGCGGACGATGGTTCTGCAAACCCTCTTTGGTGGCTAACCAAAACCCATGAATACCAACTTGCTAAGCCACCCCATCAATTACCCCAACAGTGGTCCAGTGGATTAGTGTAAGATCCAAGCAGTCATCCAAAATGAAAGAGATCTAATGCATACATAAGAAGATTATAATGACCAAATATGACACATACCATGATACCTCGGACCAATTACCTCATGGAGCAAGAGCCTTTTCTGATGCAAGCCCAAACCGGTAGTGATGGAGGCTGGTACTGCTGGCAGGACAAGTCCGGCTGAGAAGAAGAAGATGGGTCCTCCAGGACCATGCTCAGGTCGCTCCTGCTCTCGGTACTCCATGTCTAGGACCATGTGGGCCTCGAGACATGATCTCCTAGTTATCCCTAGATATCGGGGATAACAGACACCACACAAGAATTCTTTATGGTTAAACTCTCAAACCATCACAGAAAAATCTGTGGTTAAACTCTCAAACCCTCACCCAAAAAACTGTGGTTAAACTCTCAAACCCTCACCCAAAAAACTGTGGTTAAATTCTCAAACCCTCACACACACAGGAGCAAGGCTACAGGCAGCTTGGATAGGCTGCGGCTCAAGGAGAAAGGGGCCGAACAGTGCTAGAGAGGAAACGGCTCAGTGAGAGAGGCCAGATCTGCACCCAGGGCTCAACAGATCTGCCTTTAGGAAGGTGACGGCAGCCTCACACGGTTTCAACAGCAAGTAATTTAACCTCAGCTCAGCACCCTTACCACAGACTTGAAAAACAACAAAGTAGGATCTCCAATACACCAAGGGCTTCAAGGATCTGACAAGAAAAATTACCAAGGCTGAATTGGACTGTTGAAGGAGGAGGGCCGCAGCTTCAAGGAGGAGATCCACTGTTGCAAAGGAGGCCGCAACTAGCATGGAGTGATCCGCTTACTTTAATGATCATAAGAGTGTAGTATTAAGGATAGAGGGAAGGCCTTTATTTATAGTTTAGGCTAGGGAAAGAATAAGGGTAATAGTAATTAAATTAAAATTAAAAATAACATGTTTTAATTAATATAAATATTAATTCAAAACATGTTATAATTAAAATCTTTAATTAATATTTTACATTAACCCTTAAGACAAAAACAAGGCCCCAAACAAAACACAAACATGGGTAAAGGGGTTTTAGGTGGGGTAGCTTGGTGGCAATACTTGTCCATTCATATTCAAGGTGATCTTATTAACTTTATCATCATTGCATATGGGATACATCCCTCATGTGGTCATACCCACCTTCAAGGAGGGTCATATACAACCAAAGTACCTGATCAAGGATCAAGTTGCCCCAGAACATTTCTGGGGTCATATCCACCAAGGTACAAGACCAAGGATCAACCCATGCCCCATGCATGGGTACCCTGGACTATGTCCAGGGGCCCTAGACATATCTAGGGACTTCAATTGCTTGGTCTCAGACCAAGAACCCCAGTCATGTACTGGGGGCCCTCTCAGGGGTCTTTACTGCTTGGTCCCAGACCAAGAACCCCAGTCATGTACTGGGGGCCCTCTCAGGGGTCTTTATTGCTTGGTCCCAGACCAAGAACCCCAGTAGTGCACTGGGGGGCCCTAGATCTCGGCTAGGGTCTTTGCCATCCTCCCGGAGAATGGCTCTTGCAGCTGCTATAAATTTAACAGGCACACCCAACCACTGGGGGACGACTCAACTCTCACACAGAGGAGAATGTTGCCCCATCACATGGGCATGCCTGTAATGTTCCCAAGCCAAGGTGCCAAGAACATTTTGTTTTTCATGATTTTTTTAATTGTTTTCTGGTTGTGGCATTTCGTCAAACACTTTGTTGATTTGGTCTTTAGGTTGCACTAGGGTTTAATATGATGATTTATATGTGTGTTTGCAGCAATAATCAAGAAGATATAGCAATGGAACATACCTCAACCATATGGAAGATCAACAACATGAGAGATAACTCAAAATACCTCAGATCTGATATTATTCATAATAGAAGAAGACCCTGATACAATGGATCTACAGATCTGGTACAATATAACTAAGAGATCATAGTAAAATGAAGATAACTCTCGATATAGATCAAGAAGAGAAGATATAAGCCTCCAAAGGCTGAATACAAGATGTAAACTAATACAAGATGAACCAGGGTCAAGTCCAAACCTCCCTGGCTGAAGGTACGCCCTCCTGGATGGCTGTGAAGGACCAATATTTCGACCTAGCTGAAGGAAGCCTCCAAATGGCACCAAACTCTGCAGAAAGATAGAACAGGGCAAGTGGAACCCTCTCCTGAAGTCTCAATCCGAAATGCCAAGAGTTGCTCCTCCAAAACACCGAATCTCCAAGTAAAAATGCACCCTCTTGAATACTGTCAAGACCCAATAATTCGGCCCTGTTGAAGGAGACCTCCAAGCATTGTGAAACTCTCCAGAATAATAGATCGGGCCAATGAAAACCTCCTGGTGAAGTCTCAAGGTGAGATCTGAAGTTTCACTCCTCCAAATTGAATAGATTTGATTCCTAATAACGCCCTCCTTCTCTTCAAATCATGCCAATGCTCGAGGAAATCATCTGGATCGTATAAATCTCTCAAAAGACACTAGAAATGATGGTCAAGGCCCTGCAAAGAAAACCCAAGTGCTCAAATCTCCAACAACTCTTCTCCTTGGCCAAACCGAATTGTTCTAGCTCCACAAATGCACCCCCCTTGCTGGAAACCCTCAATGGTGCGCCCTCTCTCTTTCTGTACCTGTGGCTGGTGTAGAACTCTCTTGAAACTGAGTAGATTTGATGTAGAATGGTCGGGGAGGAATCTTTCACCTCCGTGAGCAAGCTTGGATCAAGATAGGTGGGATCTTTCACCATCGAGTTGATCTCTAGGGTTTGTTAAGTCAAAACCCTCAAAACCCCCAAGTGCATGGGCTCACTAGCTAGAAGCCAGATATCAAAATGATAATCAACATGAATGAGAGAATAGAGGCCCTTGCCTCTCGTTTATCCTTCTTGCTCACCTTGTCTCTCCAAAGTGACTTTTACTTTATTACTAATTAATTAGCCATTTTACCTCTGAAAAGTACCTTATCTCTCCTTGTGGCTTCCCTGGCCACTGAAAGTCACTTTTCATCATCCTATCCTGTACTGTTGTTCTTCCCGATTCCAATGAGCTATTACACTAAGAGGTTCCTCCAAGTATTATGCCCAATATGACCTCTTTAGTGAATTTAATTAACCTATAGCCCAAAATAACTCAAAATCATGGAAATCGTCGGAATGCAAAGGAACCAAAGCCAAGCTGTGTAGAATGGATCATAATGATGAAATAAGATGAGCGATGCAAGTCGGACCTCAAACTACCCCTCAATAGTCCCTGTACTCACTATAACCTCCATCTGGCTACTTTGGTCATCATAACACTCTGTAATATTATGAAGTCCCAAAGTGGGGACATTACAGTCCTGCCTGCTAGGATATTGCTTGTCCTCAAGCAATAACTGAACCCATCCAAATATAATACCCGGGTCCCATGTACACCTGTGGGACACACAGTAGGCCCCACCCAAAGATGAACTATCACACTCTGCCCCCTGGGTCCCATATCAAGATGTGAAGTGCGATACCCTGTGAAGCATGATCTTGAATCATATCAACACCAAGAGTCTCCTGCACATGACACATGGCCTCATCTCAAAAGGAGTTCATCCTCCGAATCCATATCAAGACCAACACGGTCTCCATCAACTATGCATGCTGCTGCCATAGTGAGGTACTGCAAAACCTCCATGAGACACCCTCAAGTGAGGTGCTCTCCTCAACACTGAAGCTCACTGGAAAGTCAAAATAACTCTCCCCTGTAAGGGTCCACTCGACTCTATCAGTCAGTGAAATGCTCAACCTTCCAATTCCCGAGTCCCATGCTAGTCTCTGCCAAAGATCACCACGCTGGTGCTGCATTACTCTGACCATGCCTATCTACTCCTTGTATACATACTGGATCCCCCACTCCTGGATCCTCAAACTGGAATACTTCTGGTCACTGGGCCTGCTGTTTAGAAGCTGCATCTGTAAAAGAATCTCTGTGGAAGTAGTACCTGCCCAACCATCTCCATGCTCGATCATGATGATTAAAAGGGAGAAACTATCTCGCTCCCTAGGACAAGCCCCTGCAAGCCCACTCAAAATCAACCCAAAGTGAAGTATGTGGCTCTCTGGTGCCACCTGGGTCATCATGAAGTGAAACAACCTACTGACAAGATGAACTCCTGGATCCCATGGCAAACTTGGAAGTTTATCACTCCCAATCCCCGCTAACTGCTCCTGTGTCATACTGGTCACTGTCGGAAGCCCTCCGTGCTCATCCTCATGAGAATCTGCATCTATGTCACTCTCTGAGATGTCTGCTATCCCTTGGCCTATGATGCTCACCATCCCGCACAAAGCCTCAACTGTCTGCCTATGATGATCCACCCCTATTCTGTTGTATGCCGTAAAAGCACTCATGTCAGGTGGTCTTGGCCTACTCACTCTCCATGTCCTCTGCCACTGTCTATCTCTCCTCATGCCGCTGTCAATGATAAAAGTGTTAGGAAAGACTAACAAAAACATCTGTGGCTGACTGTAGGACTGGAAGGTATCATATGCTTTAGTCAATCCCAAGGATTCAACCAAAAGCTCGTCCACCGGTACCCATGGTACATACTCGCCTGTAATCATCACTGAATCCCAATCATCATCACCGCTATGGCCGCTGCCACTGTGAAGGTGATCCCCCAGTACTATGTGCTGTTGTAAAGGAGAGACATCTCCATGCTCTACTAAGTGTGTGTCCTCCCTACAAGTCAATACACCGCTCTGAATCCCACTGTACATCTCTGCATGCCTTTGTGAGCTATCACTCACCATTGTATGCTCTTGCATACTCATGTAATCTCCTGTATACTCGTGCAACACCATGAATCCTGGGTGTACTACTGGGTCAACCTCTATAGGAAGGTCAACCGCTCTAGGGACACAAATGGAAGTGTCCTCATAATTTCCCATGGCTCTGGAGTCCCCATGCGTATGTGAGTGCTCGACTGTCTCAAAGATCCTCATGGAGGGTAACTCCTGCGCCTCCAGATCATAACTCTCCATACTCATCAGTGATCCTGGGTACTCCTCATGCTCCTCCATCAACTGGTGCTCCTCTGCTAGACCATCGACATCCTCTAGCAATGTGACTGAATGATATATCTGAGCCTCCACTAAGATGGATGTAGTGGATCTTTGACGAATCTCCTCAAGAAGCTCCTTTGATCTGGACTCTAATTCCTGAAGGGTTGTCTGTGTGCCTCTCAAGAATCCTCGAGTGCTCTCCAACTCATGAGTGAGTCTGTCCACCTCCAACTCCTGCTCCCTCAGGGCCCTGTGATACATCCCACCAACCTCCAATAGATAGTCTCTGTCCATCAACAACTACTGGTAGTCGGCCCTCGTCATAGTCATCCTCTCCCTAAGAGTATGAAAGTCATCCATGGTAAATCCTGCATCCGAACTGTCATGTGCCATCGATGCCCTCCAGCAATAATTTGCCACCAATGCATGTGTGCCATCAATGCACCTAGTGGCTGCCATGATCATGTCCTCACTGACTCTCAACTGTTCTGCCAAGCAACGTGACTCCTGATCACAATCATACTGAGGTGTTATCTCATGTCCCTCACTGCTAATGTCAACACTGGAATCCCTAATAACACTCTCTGCGAAAGATAAAGCACTGGACTGATCCCTGTCCACTGTGCTACTGGGTCCTCCTATATGCGACTGCACAACACCACCAAATGCTAGCTCCCTCCGAATCACACTGTAACCTGTATGAGCAACTGTATCCTCCTGTGCACTCATCCTGCTACTATCAACTGCACCTGGATCCCATACAGATGTGTCCAAACACGTGCTAAGGTCATCCCGACCAATAAGGAGTGCATCCTCATCACTACAGGCTAGTCCAGGAAGTAAGTGTCCCATGAATCTGTCAGTCTCCATAACCTGCTCAACTAATGGAGTCTCCAAAAGAGGTGACTCAATCTCCTCATGCTAATATGTATGTACAAGGTCCACTGTCTCCAAGTCATGTCTCTCCTCCTGGGTCTGTGGATCCATATGTCCATGGTGTGCATCCCTCACACCAAGCTCCTCCATCATATTTGAGATGCCATTGATATCCTCCTGTGACGTGGCTATCATGGGTGTTTGAAAAGATGACAAATGTGTCACGGTCATCATAGGAAGCTCATCAGGTCTAGGTACTAACACGTGTGAATCCCCACCAGTGTCACCACTCTGCTGAAGTGTAAGGTCATCAACACTATGTGATATGGCTGTTGAAGTACATGTGTTATCATCCTGTCCATCCAATTGTCCATCCAATACGCAAGGGTCACTATCCTCGCCAAGCGTGCAAGAATCACTAGCCTCTGTGCAAGAGTCCCTAGCATCATCGCACTGCTCCAAATAAGCATCTATCTCTGCATCCTCACACACCTCATCATCACTGTCATAGTGCACCTCAATAATGTGTTTCTTACCTTTACCCCTACATCTATGATCTGGTTCCCAAGGCACTTTGCAACTGTAGCAAAGTTGCCTGCTCCTAATGGGTGTGGGGTTACTCTGTGCTTCCCTCCATCTAGCTATTCTGGCTCTGTATCCCTCTGTCATGTTGACCCAATTTGTAACCTCATCGTTGCTCCACCTAGGATTGTTTATGGATAAATACTATTGGAATGTTATTTGATCCCTAAACACCTCACTAGAGGCGTAGTAGTCCCATTCACAACGTACAACCTCTCTAGCAAAATCCTTACTATCCATCCCCATTGTATTTCTATATGCGCTAATCCCCACTGGCTGGGAGGATCGACGCTCTGATACCACTGTAATGTTCCCAAGCCAAGGTGCCAAGAACATTTCGTTTTTCATGATTTTTTTAACTGTTTTTTGGTTGTGGCATTTCGTCAAACACTTTGCTGATTTGGTCTTTAGGTTGCACTAGGGTTTAATATGATGATTTATGTGTTTTTGTAGCAATAATCAAGAAGATATAGCAATGGAACATACCTCAACCATATGGAAGATCAACAACACGAGAGATAACTCAAAATACCTCAGATCTAATATTATTCATAATAAAAGAAGACCCTGATACATTGGATCTGCAGATCTGGTACAATATAACTAAGAGATTATAGCAAAATGAAGATAACTCTCGATATAGATCAAGAAGAGAAGATATAAGCCTCCAAAGGCTGAATACAAGATGTAAACTAATACAAGATGAACTAGGGCCAAGTCCAAACCTCCTTGGCTGAAGGTACGCCCCCCTGGATGGCTGTGAAGAACCAATATTTCGGCCTAGTTGAAGGAAGCCTCCAAATGGCACCAAACTCTGCAGAAAGATAGATTGGGGCAAGTGGAACCCTCTCCTGAAGTCTCAATCTGAAATGCCAAGAGCTGCTCCTCCAAAACACTGAATCTCCAAGTAAAACTGCGCCCTCTTGAATACTGTCAAGACCCAATAATTCGTCCCTGTTGAAGGAGACCTCCAATCACTGTGAAACTCTCTTGAATAATAGATCGGGCCAAGGAAAACCTCTTGGTGAAGTCTCGAGGTGAGATCTGAAGTTTCACTTCTCCAAACTGAATAGATCTGATTCCTAGTAACGCCCTCCTTCTCTTCAAATCGTGCCAATGCTCTAGGAAATCATCTGGATTGTATAACTCTGTCAAAAGACACTAGAAATGATGGTCAAGGCCCTGCAAAGAAAACCCAAGTGCTCAAATCTCCAACAACTCTTCTCCTTGGTCAAACCGAATTGTTCTAGCTCCACAAATGCACCCCCCTTGCTGGAAACCCTCAATGGTGCGCCCTCTCTCTTTCGTTACCTGTGGCTGGTGTAGAACTCTCTTGAAACTGAGTAGATCTGATGTAGAATGGTGGGGGAGGAATCTTTCACCTCCGTGAGCAAGCTTGGATCAAGATAGGTGGGATCTTTCACCATCGAGTTGATCTCTAGGGTTTGTTAAGTCAAAATCCTCAAAACCCCCAAGTGCATGGGTTCACTAGCTAGAAGCCAGATATCAAAATGATAATGAACATGAATGAGAGAATAGAGGCCCTTGCCTCTCTTTTATCCTTCCTGCTCACCTTGTCTCTCCAAAGTGACTTTTACTTTATTAATACTTAATTAATTAATTAAATCACTTTAATTAATTAATTAGCCATTTTACCTCTGAAAAGTACCTTATCTCTCCTTGTGGCTTCCCTGGCCACTGAAAGTCACTTTTCATCATCCTATCCTGTACTGTTGTTCCTCCCGATTCCAATGAGCTATTACACTAAGAGGTTCCTCCAAGTATTATGCCCAATATGACCTCTTTAGTGAATTTAATTAACTTATAGCCCAAAATAACTCAAAATCATGGAAATCGTTGGAATGCAATGGAACCAAAGCCAAGCTGTACGGAATGGATCATAATGATGAAATAAGATGAGTGATGCAAGCCGAATCCCAAACTACCCCTCAATAGTCTCTGTACTCGCTATAACCTCCATCTGGCTACTTTGGTCATCATAACACTTTGTAATATTATGATGTCCCAAAGTGGGGACATTACAATGCCCAACACTGGGCACTCTCACAGGTCGACTCAACTCAGTCACAGAGGAGAACGTATCCTGGAGGATGTCTCACGACGCTGCAATCATCGACATAGGCTAGGTAAGCTTCTTCAAGCATGGGTGGGGGGAATGGTCCTCTAGGAATCCTATCCTAGTATTATCAAGATGAACTTAAGGTTTGGCCAAAGCAAGAGGGAAGAGCCCTAGGATGTCCTACCTCAATGCTAGGGTGACAAACAATAATGATCACAAGGAATAAGGCAAGAGAACTATACCTTGATTGCTCTCTTAAGTGGAGCAAGGTGCCATTCTTTGACCTTGTAGTAGTTCCTTCCTCCAACACACTTGGAAAATTTCTAACAAGCCCTTGAAAAATATCTTAGAACAACTCTTAGAAAAAATATAAGAAGCACAAGAACTTTGTAGGAAAACCTCTCAATATTCTCCAACAAATGAAAATGAGGAGGCTCTTTCCTTATATAGATAAGGAGCCTTCTCAATACAATGGATCAATACAATGTGCTAGCTCAAACCATGAGCTCAAGTCGAATCCATGAGAAAATACAATGTTTGGGCATAAAACCACCCTCAAAGTCCTCGAATTCAAGAGCGCCCTCCTCAAAATGGTCAAAGGCGTAACCATAAGTCACACGTGTGGTCCAAAGGGCATGAAAGTAGGTGCTCCCTCCTCAATAGTATCAATGTCTCCTCAAATGAGTGATGAATAGTCAATAATATGCCCAAGAATCAAGGGTGCTCCTCAAACTAACTTCATGAAGTGAGGTCCAAGTGCAACCACCTCCAAATAAAGGTGATGTCATGCCACATGTGTGAGATGTCAAAAGTGAGCATCCAAAGAAAGGTGGCACGTGTGGCTCCTCAATACCGGTCGCTTCTCAATAGAATAATGTGGTCAATGCCATAACAACCTGTGACCATCTGTACCTACCTCTTAGAAGTCCTCAACTGTCTCAACAAACCTCTCACATGTGGTCTAAGCGGGAGTAATCAAGCATGCATGTGAGTGAAGGCGTCCAACTGGGAAAGGGGGCCATCTTGGAGTGGTACATGTGGCAGTTGTGATGATGTGGCATCCCTGTCATTGCTCGATGCATTGTCATGGATCCCAATGTAGTGATACTTATTCCAATGAAGTACACAGATTGTAAAAAAAATGGAATGGATCCCAATGTTAGTAGATATGGCCAAATACATGTACATGGATCCCAAGGTAACATTGCATATCCCAATGCAATGTCACGGATATAGAGGTATGGTGCATGGATCTCAATGCAAGGCACTCACTTGTAGTGGTGGGTCCAACTTCTTTGCAAGCCATTAGGTGATTCACACTTAGTCATTTCTCTTAAGACAACATAATAAAGGTAAATTTTGGAATTTGCCTAAGTTTTACCACGGGGGAACAACATTAACCCTTATACATGTGATAAATCCTAGAACAAAGAGTATTTCCTAGGTCCTTAGGTAAAAGGTAGGTGATGTGATGAATAATTATGGAAAGGGAAAGGGGAGAACTTCATGTGATGACCTTCAAAGTCATATAATATGTTGTATAGGTCTTATAATTTTGTTCAACTAGATTTCAAGAGCTATGATTTTGTATGGAAGCCTTTAAGAGGGAGCTTTAGCATTGAGTTACCTTTCCTTGGCATTGTTTCTTACTACCCCTTTTTGCCTTTTTCTTTATATGTTCATTTTATTGAACGAATCCCTTTTTCTTTAGATATTCATAGACAAGCATGGGACTAGGGGCATTGGCCTCATAGCGAGGTGGCATAGCTCAAGCTTTAATTTTTTGGCTTTTAACTTTATTAGCTCTTCACCTATATCCTTTTTTGGTTTTATTGACTTAGGATTTCTCAATTAGACCTTTCTGGTGACATTTAACAAGTCAAACATGATCAGGAATAGCTTTATATGGATAGAATGGAGTGAAATGGGGAAAATAGAAAGTGTTAAGTATGGTTAGGATGTGGAAAACACTACCACAACTAGTTTCCTAGTAGTACAAACTGACCCGAGAAATGACAATGCTTCTAAAGGAAAATTGTGTTCACCATGATATTATGAGGTAAATAATAAAGCTATAAATGTTATGAAGTGTTATCAGATCTCATGTTACTGCTTACCACATTCACGAATAGATCAAAAGTTATAACACCACATCTAGGTACAACACCAATGCATGGAATATCAAATAGAGCATAATGAACATCATAATGTACCATCCATAAGTGCATCTGTCATTTGAAAAGTGAGGGAGGAGATTTGATATACCATAGTTGAGCTAGTACAATCACATATCTAAAGGAGAAGAAGAGAGAACTATTTGAGTCTAGAGAATATGAGCAAAAGAGCTCATGCGAATCAACAACATAACACCCTTGTGAGGGTGCCTCTGAAGTAGTCACCCCTTGGGGGTAACATTTGGCTCCTACATAGGAACATGCTCTATAGTGCAAGAGTGTATGAGAACTCCAAAATCTCTCGTAGACCTGTGATCTATACATCATCTTAACTCGGTAAAGGCATTGGTAAGGGAAAATCTACCACCCTGGGAGAAAAAATACTACTTTGCATGAAAATCAAATTTTTCTTAAGTCTAAACATGGAATTAAAACACATGCAAGTAAATTATTCTAAGGAAAATCAAATAATGCATCAAGCAATCAATCAAGAAAATGCATGAAAGGAGACACACAAATGAAAGCAAGCAAATGCAAGGAAAGAAATCAAGCAAAAATACTACACTACTGCTTAGGGAGCTTATTCTTCCTAAGCCTATTGGCTAACTATCCAAGGCTACTAAGGTGGCAGTGGGTGGCTTGCTTGAGAGTTGCCTCTGGGCTCTCTCATTGGGGTTAGGAGTTTTCCTTCTAGGAGAGAGTTTGAGTGGTAACTTACTGGTATCCCAAAATTTTACTTGTTCCAAAAGTAAGCTATTCTTATCGTGATGATAATTAGAGCTTTTCCTTTGTTCACTTCCTCATCACTACAGTCCACCAAAACAGACCCCTCATTCAGGTTGGAATGCCACACCAATCCTTCAATCGAGAATCCTCTTATGATCAATGAAAAGGTCCTAGCTTTGTCACACATAATGCAGATGAGGCTCCAAACAAGGCAACATCATTGCATTAGGCTTAGGGGAAGAGCCAGACCCTACGGAAGGGCCTACAACCGATGTCTGAAATGGAAGGTTACTACCTCCCAGAATACTTGCCTTTGATAGACAAGGCATCAAAGAAAATGTGGTCCCAACACTCAACTAGCCCCTTTGTTAGCAAGAGCATTAGCGATGATATTACTAGTTTGCCCAATATGGAGTAATCTAAAATTATTTAGTTCTTTCTAGTTACTTTCATTTCTAGGATAATTATATTTGATTATGCTGAAAGTATCCTTTCTACCTCATTTACTTGTTTGTTAAAAATGAACACTTCGTGCTTTATGTTTCTAGTTTTCTAGAAAAGTATTTGCATTATCATCACAAGGTTTTTTTTAGTATTTCTGTCAACTTGGCAAAACATTTCTACCAATTTAAGTTTTTGTCTTGCTTCCCATATTGCATTTCTTTCTTGTGTCCTTGCATGTTTGAATAATCTTAAATAACTGATAGTCATTTATACTAAGCAATATGAGCTATAAGGAAATGCTTCTTCTATTCCTCTCTTTCAAGCACTGGTATTCCAAAATTTTACCTGTTGCAGAAATCAACTATTATTTGTAGAAATTTGGGTTCCTTTAGAATTAATGCAAATTTAGAAATTTCACCTCAACCTCGAGGTTTCCTGGATCTATTTCCTCTAAACTTTCAGCTTTAGGGATGAATCTAAAATATAAATTTACTGCAGCCAATACTTCACTTCTCTTCAACCCAATTCATAAGACAACCCAAGAAAATAAATGCCAATCAAGTGTGCTTAAGTGCAACAAAGTTTTATCCCTTAGGGCCCACCTCCCAAGCAAATTACAGATTTGAAATTGACTTATTATAGCCTATTTTTATAGGACTAAGTCTGCCCCTTTACCTTCTAAATGTGTGTTAAATCACTTAACAAATTCTGCTCAATGTTATGTCAAATTAGCATGTATAATTAATGATAGAATCTATTCAATCATGCAGATAACATAAGCTGAAATTCAAATCTGCAAGTACACAAAGTTTGGACAGATGGAACACTACATATATATATTAAAGATGTAATATAAGTACATAACACAACTTGGTACAAGTTGGTACAAATCAAGCTCTCCGAACTTTAGCTAGAGAAACAATAAGAAAACCCTAGCCAACATCTCCTCTTGGCTAGGAATCACTCCTTACCAAGGTTGGATGCTCCACTAGTGATCCTCAACAAGCTAGCATACACACCGGCAAGTCCTCGTTTGCATGTTCACTTGCATCATGCAAGTCTACAAGATAGTCTCCCTCTATTTTCTCCACGTCAAGCACTCCATGTAGCACTAGGGTTTCCAAACGCAACAAAACCCTAGTATTTTTCTTTTATAAGAATTAAAAATCAAGTTCTCCCTTTGCTCCTCTAGGGTTTTTCCCAAGCCCTAGCTTCCCTGTCTTCTTATGGAAAAACCCTAACCCTAGTCCTCCCTTGAACTCCTTCAAGAACCCTAGTGCTCAAGACAAAGAGAGCAAATACAATAAAGAAGAAGAACAAAGAGACTAGTTCACTCTATTTCTCACATGTCTAACACAAGCATGTGATTAGAAGAATGAATATGATCAAAGGATTGGCTTCTCCCTTCATTTGTATGAAAGGTGAGGGAGACCAACAATAACAAGTGGACCTAGTCCACAGCAAGCAACCTATCTACATACTAAATAGGTCCACATGTGAAGCGTTCCAACTCTAGGTGACACATGTCAAGCTCCAAGGCATGCATGTCCAACAAGCAGGGTTCCAAGGCTCAACACTCCCAATTCTCCTCCTGCAAAGGCCTTCAATGCTCCAATGCTCCCTCTTAAGACATGTCTACCTCCGAGTCCACCCCACCTACATAATCCCAAGCATCCTCAAGTCAACTACAAGACTTCATGCAAGCAACCAAGTGTCTCCATGCCATCTAGGGCTCAACACCCTCCTCCAAGCAAGCAACCAAGTGTCTCCATGCCATCTAGGGCTCAACACCCTCCTCCAAGATGCCCAACACTCCTCTAGGGTGAGTTGTCCTCCAATCAAGCAACCAACCTCTCCATGTGCACATCATGAATAATGTCATCGTGCCTTCTAGGTCTCGAATGCTCCAAGGAAGTCTGCCATAAAAGCATCAATACAAGGTCTAGCAATCCTTGAGTAAACTATCTCCAATGTGTATGCCCACCATAGTACAACCAAGGGTAATCAACACACCATGCACTTCCGATAACATGAAGCACCCCCAAGCATGGTGTAACCACTCTTAGAGTAACCTTGAAAAGTAGAATTCTTAAGGTGATGATAATCAAAGCCTAAAAATACGAGTATATCATTTAATTTAACTCTTCTTAAGGTGATGATAATCAAAGCCTATAAACACGAGTCTTTTTAACTTTACCACCATTGTAAATGATGAATAAAATGATATTCTCAAGCATGAATTTCTGTAGTTTCTTTTTCGTGCTTTTGTTTACTTAAATTCATGTTATGAAGAGGCTTTTGATTACTTAAATTCATGTTATAAACAGGCCTTGTTATCAAAAGCATCGCTGGATGTGCAAGTATTGGAGCCTACTCCAGGTTTACCATTGGAGGTTCCTATCAGATCAGGACAAGGATCTTTGGCTTCTATTTAACTTAGATATGCTAGTGAATGGATCGCAATGAATGTTCATTTTGTAAACTACATTTTTCTTAAGTAATTTATAATTTTTTTTGGTGATATGAAAATTTTTATGGTTTTCATCATGAAAACAACTACATGTTTGTAATAACCCTCCCAAAGTATGGTATGAACTTCTACTTCTTGTTGTTATATTTAGTGAATATTTTGGCTTAGCATTTTCATCAAACACTTGACACACCACCTGTAAGAACCCCTTAATAACCGCTGATATGTTTGATGCTTAATTGCTGTTGGTTTTAAGGCTGATTTGGGTCATGTGTTTTGTCAAATAGTTCGTTGTCATACTTAGTCTTCGCTGTAAGTCCCCATTTCTATCTGTTGTAGCTTATTTTTGGTACAGGTATTTTGTTGTTAGATTTTAGAGGTAATGCAGAAAAACACTGTTTTTTTTTTGAAACTGTTTGTGTGAACAGTAAGGAACTGAAATAAATCTATCCTACGAACAAGCGAGCAAACTGATCATAGGCAGAACTAGAATAATTTCTTTCTAAACAGATCACAGTAGTTTCACTAAGATCCAAGCAAGTTGATCTAAGTGAAAGACAAACAGTTCTGAACCATACAACAACTAGGAAGTAGATAGTCAAATCTAAGCAACCATAGATCTAGGTAAAGACAGATATAGATCAAACAAAAACTAATAGATCTAACTAGAAATGTAGATCTGTATAGATAAAGTTGTCAAAACTAAATTTAATCTTCAGATCTGATCTATATCTATAAACAACTTTAAAAACAGAGAACTAATAAACAAGAACAGATCACTTRCSTTGTCTTGTAGTCTTACCTCTGAAGRAGACAYAGCCACACATTAGAGATGTGATTCCACTTGTACTTATGCTCAGAAAAAATTAGGATCATAGATCTACCATATAGGTTAGATCTCTTACCAAGAGATGAGTAGAATTTCTTGCCACCAATGAAGAGAACAACACTTAAATACCCCACAGAAATTCTGAGATCAAACCCTCACCCATGCTGAACAAAACCCTCACACAAGACAGAGTTTACAGGCAGCTTGAAAGGGGGGCCGCGGCTCAAGGAGAAAAGGGACCGGATCAATGCTGGAAGGTCACGGCTCAAACTGAACAGCACTAGAAGGGAGATGGCAGCCTTTAGAAGAAGGTCTGTGGACTGTAGAAGATGGCAGCAGCTCCAATCCTCAACACACAGGAAGCAGCCACATAAAGCAGCCCTGCAAACAAGCCTTAACTCATCCCAAAGCAAGAGGCATAAGTTCATAACCAAGAAGCTGAAAACTGATCAGATTTTGGGAGTGCCGAACTGTCACTAAAACTCAGTCACTGTTGCAAAGGGGGCCGCACTACCACATCACAGAAAAATAGCCTCAAAGGGGGCCAAGCTACCACAGAAAAACTTCAACAGCAGTTGCAAAAGGGGGCCACAGCAAAGGAAGGAGAGATCCACTCACCTTAGAAGGATAGCACAAGAGCATAAATGAAAAGTGTAAGAGGAAAGGGGGGGGTAGTCCTCTATTTATACTTTTAGGCTAGAGTACAAAAAGGGTAGTAATAATTAAAGTAACTATTAAAAATAACATGTTTAAATTAATTAATTTAAACATGTTATAATTACAACATTTTAATTAATACTTTTACAATAACCCCTAAAGCAAAAACAAAACCCCAAATAAATACAAACAAGGGTGAAGAGGGTTTGGCAAGGGTGACTGGGTGGCAATACTTTTCCATTCATTCTCAAAGTGACCTTTTTAATTTTATCATCATTGCATATGGGATACATCTCTCATGTGGTCATGCCCACCTTCAAGGAGGGTCATACACCAACAAAGTACCTGATCAAGGATCAAGTTGCCCCATAACAGTTCTGGGGTCTTATCCACGAAGGTACAAGATCAAGGATCAACCCATGCCCCAGGCATGGGTACCCTAGACCATGTCCAGGGGCCCTAGACATATCTAGGGACTTTAACTGCTTGGTCCTAGACCAAGAACCCCAGTCACATATTGGGGGCCCTCTTAGGGGTCTTTACTGCTTGGTCCCAGACCAAGAACCCCAGTCATATACTGGGGGCCCTAACAAGGGTCTTTTGCTATGGCACTGACTATTTGGTCCCAGACCAAGTACCCCAAGAGAGCACTGGGGGCCCTAGATCTCGGCTAGGGTCTTTGCCATCCTCCCGGAGAATGGCTCTTGCAACTACTACAAATTTAATACTCCCTCTCAGCAAGAGAGGCATTCTCAGCTACACCAAGCTTGTCACGAAAGTATACAAACTTTGTCAAAGATAGTGGCTTGGTAAAAATATTTGATGTCTGTTCTGTCGTCGAAACATACTGAATGCTGAGAATGTTTTCTGAACCATGTCTCGGACATAGTGATATCTCATCTCAATGTGTTTCGATCTGTCGTGAAACACTGGATTCTCGGTGAGCTTTATACAACTCTGATTGTCACAGTGAATGACTGTGGGTTCAAGCTCTGAATTGAACAAGTCTGATGGTAGCTTCCTAAACCACACTGCTTCTCTGCTAGCAGCACTAGCAACAATGTATTCTGCTTTTGCAGTGCTTTGGGCTACAGAGCCCTGTTTCCTGCTGGACCAGGAAATCATTGCCGAACCCAAACTGAAGCAATATCCAAAAGTGCTTTTCCGATCCACTGTACTGCCCATCCAATCTGAATCTGTGAAACCATGGAGCATTACACCTCCATTGGAGGTGTATCTGAGACCATATGCTATAGTTCCCCGAACATATCTCAGAATATGTTTCACAACAACCATATGTATATGCTTTGGTTCACACATGAACTGGTTAAGAGCATTTACCGCATAACAGATGTCTGGTCTCGTATGTACGAGATACATCAAGGATCCAATGATTTGCCGATATAAGGTGGGGTCTTCTGGATCTGAACCTGTAACTTGATCTTGTAGTTTCTTTAGGTTAGAGATCATTGGAGTTGTCATGGACTTGCAGTCCATCATGCCAAATTTGCAAAGTACATCAATTGGATATTTACCTTGTGAGAGAAAGATCTCTCCTGGTTTCTGCCAAACCTCCAAGCCCAAAAAATAGTGCATGAGCCCCAAGTCTTTCATTTAAAACTCTACAGAAAGCTCCCCCTTAGTCTAAGCTATCAAGTTTTCCTCTCCAGTGAGGAACAGATCATCCACGTATAAGACTAGGATAACTGGATGATTTTGAACAATCTTTATATAAAGATTTGGATCTGCTATGCTCTTGGAGAATCCAAGACTTTGTAGAAAACTGTCTATTCTACCATACCAAGCTCTCAGAGCTTGTTTCAATCCATACAGGGCTTTCTTAAGTTTGCACACATGAGATCTTTTATCATGTATCACGAAACCTTCAGGTTGCTCAATATATACTTCTTGCTCAGCTTCACCGTTAAGAAAAGTAGTCTTAACGTCCATCTGGTGAAGTTTCCAACCAAAAACTGTTGCAAGTGAGATAATAATCCTGATTGAAGTATACCTGGCAACTGGAGCAAAAATCTCGTCGTAGTCAATTCCTTCTTTCTGAGAGAAACCACGAGCCACAAATCTCGCCTTGTATTTCTCAATGCTGCCATCTGCTGCATGCTTTATCTTATAAAGCCATTTCGAAGTTACTACTAATTTGCCATGAGGTCTAGGAACTACGGTCCATACATCATTCTTTAAAATAGAATCATATTCTTCATTCATAGCATCTTTCCACACTTGATGTTTGGAGGCTTCAACAAATGTGGAAGGTTCTGAGTCAATCATAGTATTTAAATGAGCTATGAGACTGGAGTACTTATCTGGTTTCTTGCTTTCTTTGAAGGTGCCCTTAGGAGCTGAATGCTTTTCTGCTTCTTTCAATATTTCCCAACACCAGGCTGGTTTCCTTTTAGCAGGAGGTATCTCCATTGGAAACTCAATAGTATCCCTTGAGGGGTCCATTGGAAGTTCTAAGGTTTCCTTCCTCTGCTCATCTAGAAGAGGAGAGTCTGAAGGGTCAAGTGGTGGAGCTTCCTACTCCTCTGAATCACATGGAAGTTCTCTGGCCCGACGAAAAGTTGTTTCTTCATGAAAAGTCACGTCTTTGCTTACTTCGATGAACTTTTGACCATGGATATAAATCCTGTAAGCTTTTGAGGTCTCACTGTATCCCACAAAAGTTCCGTTCTTACTGGAGGGCTCTAGTTTAGTCCTCTTCTCTTTTGGAATGTGTATATAGACTGGACTGCCAAAGATTCTTAAATGATCAACTGAGGRCTTACATCCGGTGAAAACTTCTTCAGGAGTTTTCGCTTCAAGGGCTTTGTGTGGACATCTATTTTGAATGTAGACTGTAGTACTGGCAGCCTCAACCCAAAGTGATAAAGGTAAGTTTTGGTCATGCATCATAGCCCTGGTTGCTTCATAGATAGTTCTATTCTTTCTTTCAACAACCCCATTTTACTGAGGGTTGTATGGTACAGTTAGCTCCCTCTTAATTCCAGAGGCTCGACAGAGTTCGTCGTATTTGAAGGAGTCAAATTCTTTACCGTTATCTATTCTGAAAACTCGGATGTGTCTTCCTGTTTGATTTTCAACGAGATTCTTGAAATCTTGAAATCTGCTAAAAGATTCATCTTTAGTTTTTAAGAAATAAATCCAAGTTTTACGCGAACAATCATCAATAAAAATGATATAATAGATACAACCATTCATAGATGGTATAGATATGGGCCCACAAAGATTAGAATGAATTAAATCCAAAATTCCATTTGATTTTCTATTACTGAGAGGATAGGGTTTCTTTGTATTCTTACCAAGTAAACAACCTTTACAAACACTATCATGCTCAACAGAAAATACTGGCATACTTGTCACCATCTTTTGCAAACCTGGAAGTGCGTTGTAGTTAAGGTGTCCAAGTCTTCTGTGCCAAAGCTCACAGGGATTTATCATCTCGTGAACTAGAGCTTGAACAACTTGACCTGAAATCTTATAAAGTCCACTCTCACAAGTTCCAATAGTTATAGCAGTACTTAAATCATCATTTGAGGACCACAATAGGGCCTTCCCTTTGGAGAAAGCCACTGAGTAACCTTTACTTTCTAAAACTGGAACATAGATTAAATTTTTCTTTAGACCAGGTACATAAACAATTTCATCAATGTGAAAGATATTACCTGAGTGAAATCGGAAAGAGGTAGATCCAAAACCTTTCATGTCATAGGTGCCATCATCACCTAGTTCAACCTTTGCCTTGAATTTCTTGTCTTGATAGTTTGCAAGGTTTTGTTTGAAGCCTGTCATGTGTCTGAAAGCATCACTGTCTATTAGCCAAATTTCCTCTGACTTGGTGATAGTGCCGGAAAGAGCTGAGATAAGATAATATTCCTTTTGTTGTTCTTGCTCTTTGGTGGCAGCCCTGGTTTGTCTTCTTTGAGGCTCCTCTTGGGGTTTAGCCTCTTCAGTGGTAACTGAGGCTTGAAATCTTCCTCTACTTTTCTGCTAAGAGGGAGGACTCTTGCAATCTCTTGCATAATGTCCTAGCTTATTGCAGTTAAAACATTTAACTTTAGATAAATGAGGATTGAGATGAGATAGCTTACCTTGGGGTTTCTTACCTTTGCCTTTTGATTTAGGGAACTTCTTCCATTTCTTGGTCTTTGCTGCTAGGGCATGATCTTTTAGAATTGAATAGTCATTTTTGTTGTTTAGTCTTCCTTCTTCTTCTAAGCAATCATGCCACAATCTTTCAAAATTAGGTTGCGATTCTCTTCCATTGACAGATGCAAGAAAAACCCCCCAAGCATCAGGAAGTCCATCAAATGTTGTTTGAACAAGGTCATCATCATCTACATGAACTCCTATTGCAATACACTGATCTTTGGTTTGAGCAATCTTGGAGAAGAAGGTGGCAACTGTATCATCCTTTTCCATTTTCAAAGTACGTAATTGTTTTTTCAAAATTCTTTTCTGAGTAGGTGCCTTCTTTTCATAGAGGTTTGCCAAAGCAATCTTTGGCAGTCCTTAGATGACCAATGATGGGCATCATGTTGTCCTTGATAGAATAAAAAATGATTCTTTTAGCCTTGGTTTGTTTCCTTTTATATGATGCCCTAGCTGTGTTTGTGGTAGGTTCTTCAATCTCTCTAGAGATAAACTCCTCTAGATCATTCTCTTCAAAAATGTTCATTATTCTGTATTTCCAAGCATTAAAGTTTGCAGCCCCTACAAGTCTGTCTTCAGCTTTAACTGATGAGGAAGCCATGCTTAGATCTAGGTTAGTTTAGATGGTTGAACTCTGCAAAATAACCCTAACAAAGTGGATCTGTGTAGGCTCAAGATTATATCTTTGAGCTCTCTTCACACCCTTAGCTCTGATACCATGCTAGATTTTAGAGGTAATGCAGAAAAACACTGTTTTTTTTTTTGTGAAACTGTTAGTGTGAACAGTAAGGAACTGAAATAAATCTATCCTAAGAACAAGCGAGCAAACTGATCATAGGCAAAACTAGAATAATTTCTTTCTAAACAGATCACAGTAGTTTCACTAAGATCTAAGCAAGTTGATCTAAGTGAAAGACAAACAATTTTGAACCATACAACAACTAGGAAGTAGATAGTCAAATCTAAGAAACCATAGATCTAGGTAAAGACAGATATAGATCAAACAAAAACTAATATATCTAACTAGAAATGTAGATCTGTATAGATAAAGTTGTCAAAACTAAATTTAATCTTCAGATCTAATCTATATCTATAAAAAACTTTAAAAACAGAGAACTAATAAACAAGAACAAATCACTTACCTTGTCTTGTAGTCTTACCTCTGAAGGAGACATAGCCACACATTAGAGATGTGATTCCACTTGTACTTATGCTCAGAAAAAATTAGGATCATAGATCTACCATATAGGTTAGATCTCTTACCAAGAGATGAGTATAATTTCTTGCCACTAATGAAGAGAACAACACTTAAATACCCAACATAAATTCTGAGATCAAACCCTCACCCATGCTGAACAAAACCCTCACACAAGACAGAGTTTACAGGCAGCTTGAAAGGAGGGCCTCGGTTCAAGGAGAAAAGGGACTGGATCAATGCTGGAAGGTCACGGCTCAAACTGAACAACACTAGAAGGGAGACGACAGCCTTTAGAAGAAGGTCTGTGGACTGTAGAAGATGGCAGCAACTCCAATCCACCAGAGATAATTTGGCAGGCCTGGACCATGGGGGGTCTTTCCCTCCCACCATGACGTTGGCATTGGAAGGCCCTTGACGTCATCATATGGAGCCTTGACATCATCCAGTTAAGGTTTTGGCATGAGGACGGCTTGGTTGACACATGTGGCAGCTTCTGAGGCCTTTTGAGGTCTAACGTTTCACTTTGGAGGCCTAACGTTCCAAGAAGGGGCCTAACGTCACCCTAGGAGGGGCATGACGTCATCCCTAAAAGACAAAATTAGGGTTTTTATTGTTAATTTTATGTAAAACTAAATTTTTGATGTAAACTGGCCATGTCAACCTTTTTTTGACCTAAATTGTAATTAAAGGTCATGATTATTGTATAAATAAGGAAAAAATCTCTGATATTTTTCAGCATCTTTTCACTCACACAAGTGTGAGGTCTGAAATTTGGCCCTCTTTAAGGGTTATTGGCTGAAACTAGTGATGCACACTTCTTGAAGGAGGCAAATTTTGGTGCTTTTTGGCTATTTTCTTGTGGAGGATCTTCAACTAGGGTGATTTGCAAGATTATTCTTGGTGAAGCAAGTAGAAATTATGCATTTCTTTATTGTGAATGAATGTTATGGTTATCTTTTACTTGTTTCATGTCTAAGATTATGAAATTGCTAGCTTGAAACCCTAGGGGAATGACGTGTTATCATCTTTTTCCCTATAATCCTCCATATGGTAAAATCTCTTGAAAGACACCCAATTTGAAGTAAATACTAGAGCCCTACCATTGTAGCACTCTAGTAACCTTACTTCCTTTGTCAATTACATAATTTATTACATTTTGTTCAAGGAAAGAGAAAATCGCTAGGGCCTAACCCTTGTTATTTTCTAGCAATTTTCTCTTGGAAAAAGATTTTTGAGGCCTTAGGATACCAAGACCTCTTTTGTCCTCTCCATCCCTTAACATATTATTATCATTTGCTACATTTCTTTTAAGAATTTGTTGCTTCCATTAGTGACTCCATTAACCCTAGAAAGGCACTAGACTACCTCTTACAAGTGGTGATTGAGGAAACAAACACTTAAACTCTTATCTTTGAACCCTTTACTAACTTTTTCTAACCCTAGATTAGACTAATTCCTAAGCTAACTTGCTGTTGTAGCAAAACATTGCTACAACCATATAAACTTGCATTAATTTGGCACATTTACCTACATAACTCATACTAGAATCAATCAAAATCTAATTGTGATAATTGCTAGTAAATCTACTAGGTAAGTACTAGTTTGTGTATGGTTTTCTTGCACTTTGGACCATTTAAACTTGCTATTGTTACAAAAGATAGCTACAATCATCTAACTGCAGCAAAATCTATGCAAAAGTGCCATTAAAAGCTAGCTTATCATTGCCAATTTTGCTTGTGACAATTTGCCTACTATCAAAAGCTAGCTACTATCAATTTGCCTAGTTAAAGTCACTTTTTATTATCTTTTTTCAAGCAATTTCAAGGCTTGAATCTTTTGGCTGTTGTAAGATATTAATTGTTGTTATAAGTTGATTCATAGCTGCAAATTCACAATCAACTAGCTTATTTTACGAAGGTTTATTGTCTTATGAAGTACTAACAATCATATGGTACTTGGAAAGTGCCCCGTTTGCCTTGTTGTCTTGTTCTGGGTAGGTACACAATACTTTTTCATTTGCATCATCCTTAAGACATAAATGAAACCTCTAATTAGAGTGATCTGTGAGAGGGAAAGGGTTTCCTTGTGACTATTTTCCTTAGCCTTCTCAAACCCCCCAGGTCACTGGGGATGTCTCCCCTGGGGTAGCTTAAACATACTCCTAAATAGAAATGGATCTCCTATAAAGGTGACATTGATAGGTTATTCCCAGTTACGCCAATTATGTACCCACTTGCATTGGGCTTTTGGGGCAAGTATAAATTGTGCGATAACAGGCCCAACAATGAATATAACGACCTCCTCAAGGAACTATGACCCAGTTGTTAAGTAAATCAACCCCTATAGATATGCTTCCACAAAGGAAGAATATGACCCAGCTGCCAAGAAATTCTTCCCAGCAAGAGAATCAATCTCTAATCAACAAGAAACTTGGCCCCAATGAGAGAAATCCACCCCTCAACCAACAACTCGACCCATCAACAAGGAAACTTGGCCCTCCAAGGAGAATATGTTCTTCTTCCAACATAACTCGACCCTCTTACTAAAAAATAACCTCCATAACAAGAGATCTCACCCTGCGCAAGAAGAAATATATTTTCTCTAAACCCTAGACTGCTGCAAAAGATGGATCAACTTCCTCACAATAGAAACAAGTGGAAGGTCTGAGTGATCTTCCCCACCAAATGGCTAGGGTTGATCTCTCACCACCAGCTGATTAGTTAGGGTGAAATTTTTCACCATCGAAACTAATAAAAAATAGGGTTTACTCCAAACCCCCAAAGGCTCCAAGAGCTCGCCAAATCAAATCAAAATAATCATCAACAGAATGAGAGAATAAGCTCTCATTGTACTTTATACCCCTTTTTCTTTTTTCCCTTCAAACGACTTTTTAATTTAAGTTTAGTATTTTTTCTAAAATCACTTTATTAATTTATTAAGCCTTTTTACTCCAAAAAGTGATTTATTTGACTTTAAAGCATTTTTGGGCACTGAAATTCACTTTTTATCCTCTCCATCATTTAGAGCTCTCCATCCCAATTCCAACGAGCTATTACACCAAGGTACCCCTCTTAGATAAATTATGAAAATGACAACCTTAGTGCAATCCATTAAATAATGTCCATTAATACTCTTGTTGCCGTCCTAATACAGACTTGCAAACGTGAGCAAAGTCCAACTCACTTAGTGTGTCCTTGGAGGCACAATGCCTAGGTTCACAGTCCACACTGTCACCTTGACTGGAACCTCTTCCTTCTAGGCTTACTGCTAGGGAAGCCAAGGGGGGTAGACCCTAGTTACCAGATGTGATTTAACGTTTATGTTCTAGGAGTTGTTTTTAATTTGTTAGAGGTTTGGGGGGAATACTAACCTATGATGCTAAGGCAACAAATGCAAGATGCAAGATCAATAAAATGTCAAGCAAAGCCTTTTTCCTAAGTCAACTAAGACTAGTGCCTAGAGTTTGGGCAAGGGGTCAACTATGTTTGAGGGTGTTGAATTACAAAACGATTACAAGATTACAAAAGTTACAATTAATCCACAACAAAGATATACAATTACTTACAACAATGAATAAGAGATGTTACAACAAGATACAAATATACAAGATTAACAAGTGCCAAAGTGTAAGAATTAAGAGATATTCAAAGTTAAGATCAATCACATAAGGCCAAGCATGCCCCAATAACACTTACTCTATTGGACTGCTTTTCAATGGCAACCACTAAAGCACTCAAGACTCAACAAGACGATGCCTCCAAATGGGATGCACAACTTCTTTTTGAATCACACCACAAAGAGCATAAACTGAGAGATGTAAAATACTTTGAAAATAAATGCTCAACCAAACTCAAAAGATCTAACACTTAGATAATCAAACCATAAGATTGCATAATAAATTGAAAGATGTATGTAGGCTTGCAAAATAGGTTTCTAAACAACCATCATAAGATATACCCAAGTAAAGATTGTCTAGAAGACTAAGTGGTTAAGAGTTGCTTAAAGATTTGATAAATTTTATCTACCCTCCTAACTAAGTGTCAAACCTTACTCCTCCTCCTTTTATTGCCAAATAACTGTCGGATGCTCAAGATAGTAAGGCAATGAGGCCCACCCTAACTTTCACGGTCAGACCTAAAGTAAGAGTACTTCTCGGAAAKGACACATCCTGTGTGTCGTGAGACAGTCCCCTGCCTACACCTTTTGTTGTTTTCCTCAAACCCGTTTTAGATGGTGAAGATGGTGGAATTAGGTGTCCTAGTTGGTCTAAAGTGTTATTATGACTTAGGACTAAGTCTTAAGATGTGTTATGAGTGTTTTAGATAAATTTTAGGTGCCCAAAAATAGTGATTAATACCCAAAACTGAAACTTAAAATGACTGTTGTGAATGAGTTATAACTTATGAAATTGCAGCATGTAAACACATATGAACTTGTAAATAGAAGTTGAAAAACAAAGACATTCACATCATCATTTGATAACCCATAACATTTGCAAGATATATGGAAAGATGTTCTATGAAGAAGGCAAGAATAGCTTGCCAAATGGAAACAACACTTTAGATTTTAACCATTTGACCATGTGAGCTATTCCATGAAGAAAGCAAGCTAAAGATGTAAACAATTGTTGAAAAGAGAACCAACCCTACACCATTTACTTGCCAAATAAAACAAGAGCTTGAAACATAAGAAGCTTGCACAAAATAAATGATTGATTTAAGATATACTACTTGACCATGTATGTATTTTGCATTTAGATATGTACTATGGACTGAGATATAAGAAACTTAAAGCAAGTAAAAGATTTATGCCTCAAAGGCTTAAGCTACGATTTAGTGAATGTATGACATATACCATAAAAAGATTCCAACTCATTTAACCATTAACACATGATCATCACATCACTAATCTAGCCATACAATATTGGGGGTTTCTCACCCAAGGTGTAAGCAATTATTTATCAAGCAAAACTTGAAATAAATTGCAAACCACTCACAATGGCACAAAGTGGAGGCAAGCCTACCAATGTTGTGCCAAAGAGGGTTGGAAAGAGAGATTTAAACAATTATTATTGCAGCCCTAGCCACACAACCTTGTCCTAATGACAAGTGGGGAAAAAAAATAACAAATGGATGAAATAAGCTAAGTCCTAGCCCAACGATTTTGGGGGGTTGGCTGAGCCAATCTCTTTCCCAAGGTGTAGGCAATAACTAATTACAGAAAATAAATTACAAAGGCTGAAATACAACAATAGAATGCAAGCCTCAAGGGAACTTCCTAGGGGCTTGCTACAATAGTAGTAATGAATGAGAGAAATGAGAGACTTGTTACCCACTCAAAAGTTGATCTTTTGATGTGTTGTGTGGGTGAATTTCATCAGCATATCCCCTTGTTTTTGGTAAGAACCTGCAAAAACCAGCAAGCAAATGCTTGTTGGAAATGCTGCACAACACAACAAAGTTAAGAAAAATTTATGTTTTTTACGCAGAATTTTCTTACATAAAATCTCCAAATGAAAATATAGTTTATGTGACCTATCTAAGATGATTAGTTTACTGAAATATGAATGAAAAGTGAACAGAAAAATCAGACTACAAAACTAGGAGTTTGAGAAGGCTTTGAGGGTAGACTCCTTGAGGCTTTCCCAACAATCCCTTGAAGTGAACCTGCGAAACTTAAGACAAAACGTGAAGCAAGGAAGTAGATAATATGTATGAATAGACTAACAACATGAAATACTTCAAATAATTAGCTATCCAACCTATATAAACCAACAAAAATACTCTTTGCTAATCTACCCTAACAAACTACTTTGCCAAAGATCTACACAATGCTACACAAGAAACTTAAACATCACAATGTCACCTCATATGTAAGAATGCAACCAGAATACTCTTGGTGATTCAAAATTCTCCAAAGATTTATTAATCCAATGGGAGAGTGTTGCAGCAACAAGTTGCTCCAAGACTCTCAAGAGAAAGATGGGATGGAATGCAAGATGGCAAGAGCAAGAGAGTGGGGCGAAATTTCAGTAGCATAACCTTAGCTCAAAGAATGGTGAGTGAATGAGTGAGGGGAGGCTCTCTTTTATAGCTCAAAAGGCAAAGTAAACCTTCTTGGATGAGTGCCAAGTGTTGCAACCTAGCCCCATGAGAGAATCCCAAGGAGAGGGGCGCCCCACTTAGGGTTTTGGTGAGGATAAATGAGGTGGACGTGTGAGTTGGCATGTGGGAACAAACATATGATGATGTGGGAGGCTAGGAAGGGTGCACCTCATGAGGGAGTGGCCCACAAATCAAATAAACCACACTTCTAATGTTTTATCATGGGAAGAGGGCGCAAATCCCCCTAGGGGTGTGGGTGTTTTAGCAAGTGAGTGGGTAAGGGGGTAAGGAAAGGTTATGAGGTGGGTTGGGTAGGTTAGGAATGATCTCTCTTGCTCTTTTCCTCCATTACATTACCGCATTAACTCATATTTACAAAATTTACATTTTTGACTTAGCAATAAAAATTGTTGTTTTGATTGACTCTGACTCTGGGTGGACAAATGACTAGCAAAACTTGTCCGACTGAGTTGAAACTTGGTCCAAGGGTGTAGGGGGTGCCTTTCCATTTTATTTGAGCACAAATACCCCTATCAAAAGCCCAAGGACTTAGTTTTTACAATAATTGCTCAAAAACAATTAATTAATTAAATAATTAAAATCTCAACCTTACAAAAATTAATTAAATTTAATTAATTAAAAAAAACCTATCTAGACTCGACGAAATTCCGCGAAACTTTCTACAATGTCTTACATGGTCATTTACATCATTCCTAAACAATAGATACCAGAGGATGAGACCATTAGAACGTTGTTCACGACTTTGGAGGAATTATTGCAGGTGTGAGGGAAAAACTCAAGGGAAATCAACCAGTCTGAAAAGCCCAATTGATAACCTGAGGATAAAAAACCCTTGGTGAAAAGAACTCTCCCAATGAAAACATCCCAAGGTACCTGGCCTAACTATGATCCATGCAGACCTATTACATTATTAACCCACGCAGGGGTGCATAAATTCCGTTTACAAAAGTTTGTGCTGGAGGCATAAATTGCCTAGTGAAACCAAACTGTCTTCGACATATTTGCATCTGATGATGCATATCTTCATGGCACATGGAGTTGACACCCTAGTTGAATAGACGGTCAACAACTCCCAAATTATGAGAACAAACGAAATGCATTGGAATCGAAATATGATTGCGCAGGTATGATCTCGATGATGAAAGATGATAAGTGGACCTCTGAGAGCATAATATAACTCCTCTAAACCCCATGATCCCACTGGTAACATCAAATCACCCCTTTAGTCATGTTGTCATAAACCCACAAGGTTGTTTCCAACTACAGAGCAAGGGAATCCAAAAATGGGGAACCCCCTTCCGAAAGATTGCTTGTCCTCAAGCAATGCCATCACAACCCTATGATCAACAAATTGAACCAAACTAAAACTGAGAATGATCCCAGGGTCCCAAACCAACCTGAAAAATGTGAAGCATCTACTGCATATAATACTTTCCTACAAAGTACTAACACACGAGGCCTCTTGAAGACCACTGATAAATAGAACAAACAAATACTGTAAACACTGAGTCCACCCGTCATAGAATATCCTCTAAGAAACCAATCCAATGCTCCATATGAATGGTCTTCTGAAAGTAACAGTTGGATCTCCCTTCTATACCAGTTACCAAACTATCAACCCATGAAATCCCAGGGTTCCAAACTAATCTCAGAAAATAACCACCACGCTGACGACGAGCCACTCTGATCATCATGGTCTAACCATCATACCTAAACTGCATCCTCCTCTCTTGGAACCCCAAGCTGAAATACTTGTAAGGGATGAACCCACTACCACAAGTCATATCCTGCCACAACATCTCACTGAAGTCAAAGTCTGCAAATCCACTTCTAGACTTGATCCTGGTTATCAAAAAAGAAAATATGTCCTGCCATATAGCATACACCCCATCATCTCCTCTCAAAGCATCCCAAAAATGAAATGAACCAATCATATGAGTTACTGGAACCCACATCCAAACTAGAAGTCCACTATGTCTCATACCAACTGTATCCAACTATGCTACACTGATCAACTTTGTGCCAGCTAATCTGTACAGCTTCTGCCAAAATGTCTTGAGAGTTGTGTTGTCCCAATAATGGTCAATGCACTCATGCAACCTATGGAGCATGTTATCACACAGATTGTAGCTTGGGAAAAGTCCAACCCAAGTCACAAAGGTGAGACAACTACATGAGTACCTACCCACTGTGACCTTAGATAGACACTCCCCTTGCTTCAGTGATGATGAAATCATCACAAGGGGGGAATCTCGATGACTTAGGGGGTTTGAGATGAAAAGTGTTAGAATGATCGATGGACACCCCTATAGATCAATATTTGAGAAGGGGAAAGGCTTAAGAGTGAGTCTTGAAGATGGTAAATGGTTGCCAAGTATTGTGTACCTGCAGAATAGTGTTATCCTTGCCCAGAACAAGACAAATGATGGAGATAAAAGCCTTAAACCAATGGGAATCAAACAAGAAACCTAGTTGTCCCAAAATGCAGCAGTATGGAAATATATAAATCAACAACAAATGATGTCAATAGCTGCAATTCTAACCATCAAAAACCTAGTACAAGATGTTGGGAATAAAGCTAGCAATGACCAGTTAAGCCTCCAATGATTTAGCTAAGACTTTGATGATACTTAGGCCTCTTTATTAAGTGTTTATCTCTTATCCCCCAGCCTAGGGATAACTAAGGAGATCATGTCTTGAGGCCCACAAGTTCCAGACATGGAGTGCTAAGAGCCGGACGACCTAAGCATACCCCCCCCCCCCCCCCCCCCAGGGGGGGGGGGTGCTCTTTTCTTCAAGTTCAGTCCACATATCTCTAGCAGCAGCGTCCATCACACTAGCCTGGTTTTGAGGTGGCAGTGGGTCTTTCTCCATAAGGTAATGAGTCCAGGTATCATGGTATGTATCACTCTGATTTTTGAAGCACTTGAACATGTTGTATTGAATCCTTTTTCATTTCATGAGGTTTGCTTGGAAATTATGTTATTTGCCTTGTTCAAACCTAGGAGGGTGACACAGTGCCCTAGTAAGTTGATTTCCCTTTAGGATGGGTTGCTACTGGGTGGGTCTTTGAAGAGTCATCGTTCGTTCCCTCCATACTTATCACTTTCCATCTTTATTCCTTCCATCTCCCCATCTTTTGGGCATTGGGATTGGCTACACTAGGAAGGGTTGTATCTTACCTTGTGGGAAGAAGGGGCTAAAGGACCAGAGGGTAAAAGTAACTGGCAAGAGTTAAAAGCTGTTTTGAAACCTTCGAGATGCTTCGCCCAGGGATCCTCGAGAAAGCAGTGAAAATCTTCTCAGTGATAACTTGAATACTCAAGGTATTAGTTGATGGATAGGAGGTCTCATCACGAGTCGACCTATTATGACCATGGACATGTAGCTGTATGACATTACCACATGTCTGGTCACCAAGCCAGGGTAATGGCTCTTGGTTGCGTAACCAAGAGAAAGGGGGTCTCATCATGAGCCAACCTTCTCATTTTCGTGAACTGATTTGTGGATGACACTGTCACCTCTGGTCACCAAGCCAAGACAATGGGCCTCAACTTTTCCCTTGTAGCACAAGAGAAAAAGATCAAAAGAAAGAAAGCTAAGAATAAATGGCAATGAATGGGCTAGGAAACAATTGCATCCATGATCAGGTGCAACTCACCCTCCACAAAGGCACCCATAGGTAAGACTCTACATTTCCCTGTTATTGCATGCACCCCATGCCAACATATTTACCCCATGCCACCTCATATGCTTGCATGACTTGGACCAAACTCCACCTGGGAAATACCCCAAACTTAAGGGGAATTATCCCAATATGACACCCTAAGACCCTCTCCAAACCTAAACTTGTCGAATTGCATAATGTCTTTGAGCATTTGTTTGGGGTTAAGGGGGGTTTGATGCACATGTTCAGGTGATTTAATTATTGGATGTGATTTACATGATATGATCCCTGTGAGTTATGAACACCTGGTGGGAGTACTTGTTGTCCTTGAATTGTTGATATTATGGTAGTTGCAGGAGGTATTAACCTCCACGTGTAACCTTTGACAAGACTAGAATATTCCAGGAAGCAAGCGAAACCCTAAAACATTGGATAATAACCCTAGGAGACAAGTCGACTCAAGAGAATATTTAATATTGAGTTATTATCCTCTAGAAAGAGAAGTCAACCTAGTCAAGTGAGATAGAGTAGTATAAATAGAGGGCGCTAGAGCTCATTTGTCATTCACACTCTCACAACTGCATAAGATTAGTGGTGTGCAAGTTTGGAGAGGAACTGTAGTTGCTGTAACTAGCATTTTGGTTTTGGCTTGGACTTTCTCTTGGTTATGGTTTGGATTTTCTACTTAGCCTTAGGTTATTCTTGCTTGGTGCGCTAGCCTTGGAGAAAGGTACACTACCTTTGTTGGCTACTGGATTGCTTCCAGAATTATTTTGTCTGTCAAGGTTAAGGTGCTTGGGGGTGGCTTTGTGCCTATGGTTGGGTGACAATATTATTATATTGTCTACGGTGAATGAGCACACCTATTTTTCTAACAGGTTATGGGCCCACACTATCTTTGGACAATCTAACCGCTGGAAGATAGTTTGAGAGGATTTGCTCAGTTACAATTACAGTTGTAGGAAAAGTTTTGTTGCAACAACAAAACCCTAACTCTCTTGTTAAGGTACCTTAAGTGAAGAGCTTGACCTAATTCCTAGATAGCCTAGTGCGCCCTAGCCTAGCACACCTCCTGGTACTCTCAGCAAGCCAAGGCGTCAAGTTTGATTTTTTGGTCAAAGTCAAAGGTTGACCAAGTCAAAGCAATCATGACTTACTCTATGAAGTCAGAAAACAAGTTAGTAGGGGCTTCTTGTTAATGTTTATGCCATTATTATAGTTCTTTGCATTTCAATAGATAACAACAACATAAGAACAAGATCACTGAGAAATACACATTCACAAGAGACACAACATTTATCCTGGGAAACCCTCTAGGGGAAGAAAACCCAGCAAAACTTCCTTAACATAAATAGCCAATACAATGCCAAGAGATCTTATGCTAAAACAAAAAGTCCTCTCCCAAGATATGTGCCTCTCTCTCTCTCCTTTGTCGGTAACAGATTAGAACTTGTCTCTCAAACTGAGCAAGTGAGTTGTGATCAAATGAGGCGCTAGCCTCCTTTATTTATACAAGTTCTGGCACGTGTGAAGTGTCTCTTCATTGGCAGGGCCGACTTCTCCATCTGGGTGGGTAAACCCACCTTTATTATATTTCTGGGTCTTCTTATTAACTGTTGGGGCCGACTTCTTATTCTACCTATTATAATTGTCTGTTGACCAATCTGCAAAAGGGGAGTTGGTCCTATTACAATATCTGACATGATCAATCCATAATGGGGATTGATCCTATAAATAAAATATCAATAATAATAAGAATACTCTTTCCATTTACATTATTTCAACACTCCCCCTTAACAAGAAGGGTATTCTTCAGCAGCATCATGCAAGAGAGAGAGGACATCATCATCAACAACATCAGGTAGGAGGACAACATCATCAATATCATCTTGGTTGGTGTATCTATAAATCATCGGAAGTTTTCTTCATCAACAACATCATCACTCTCGAAAGAATGCCATCATCATCTGCATCAATATGTATCAGTAAATGATACCTCATCACAGCACTAGGCTGGCCCATCACAGTACTAGACTGGCTCTATGTCATAGCTGTTAAGCTGGTAGCTCAGTGCAAGTCACATCTTGCTTTACATCTAACAACTAGGTCAGAAGCAAGGTATACATCATCTTGCTTTACGTCTAACAACTGGGTTAGAAGCAAGGAACACATCATCTTGCTTTACGTCTAACAACTAGGTCAGAAGCAAGGAACACATCATCTTCTTGCTTTACGTCTAACAGCGAGGTCAGAAGCAAGGAATCATCTTGATTTACGTCTAACAGCGATGTCAGAAGCAAGGAACACATATCATCTTGCTTTACATCTAACAGCGAGGTCAAAAGCAAGGAATACACATCATCTTGCTTTACGTCTAACAACGAGGTCAGAAGCAAGGAACACACACATCATCTTGCTTTACGTCTAACAGCGAGGTCAGAAGCAAGGAGTCATCTTGCTCTATGTCTAACAGCGAGGTCAGAAGCAAGGAACACACACATCATCTTGCTTTACGTCTAACAGCGAGGTCAGAAGCAAGGAATCATCTTGCTTTACATCTAACAGCGAGGTCAGAAGCAAGGAGCACACACATCATCTTGCTTTACGTCGAACAACGAGGTCAGAAGCAAGGAGTCATCTTGCTTTACATCTAACAGTGAGGTCATAAGCAAGGAATCATATATACTCCCCCTTTCAGGGAGGGTCCTTTCGGACTATACCAAGCTTATCTAGAAAGTGTTCAAACTTTACAGGAGATAGAGGTTTGGTCAACACATCAGCAACCTGTTCATCCGTGCTAATATACAGGAGCTTCAAGGCTCTTCTCTGCACCATGTCACGGATGTAATGATAGTGAATCTCTATGTGCTTCGACCTGTCATGGAATACAAGATTCTCTATCATCTTTATGAAGCTCTGGTTGTCACATAGGATCGTGGTTGCTTCCATCTCAAGGTCAAATAGACCGGTCAACAACTTTCGAAGCCCTATAGCTTCGTAGCTAGCAAAACATGCGGCAATGTACTCTGCTTCCACTGTGCTGAGAGCAATACTGGATTGCTTCCTACTCTGCCATGAGATCATGGCTGATCCCAAACTGAAACAACATCCGGAAGTGCTTTTTCTGTCAGCAACGCTTCCTGCCCAATCTGAATCAGTATATCCACTCGATGTGAAATTATGATCTTCGTCATAACTGAGACCATAATCTATTGTACCTTTAAGGTACCTCATCACATGTTTTGCAGCCACTAGGTGAACAGGCCTGGGCTCTACCTGAAACTGACTCAAGGTGTTCATCGCAAAACAAATGTCTGGTCTAGTGTTCGTCAGGTACATTAGTGATCCAATAATATGTCTGTACAGTGTGGCATCAATCAAATCTGACGAAGTATCGACCAACAGCTTGAGCTTCGCTTCCATGGGTGTATTCATGGGTTTTCATTCCAGCATGTCGAATCTCTTTAAGATCTCGACTGTGTACTTCCCTTGGTTAAGGAAGATCCTCTCTGGACTCTGCCATACCTCAAGACCTAAGAAATAATGCATTAGGCCAAGGTCTTTCATTTCAAATTCAGAGGCAAGTCTCCTTTTACATTCAGCGATGAGCTTTTCTTCTCCAGTTAAGAATAAGTCATCCACATATAGCAGTAAGATTACTGGGTCATTATCCATAATTTTGAAGTAGAGATTTGAGTCTGCTTTACTCTTGGTAAAGCCTAAGCTCGTCAAGAAACAGTCTATACGGCCATACCAAGCTCTAGAAGCTTGCTTCAATCCGTATAAGGCTTTCTTCAATCTGCAGACATGAGACTTCCTGTCTTCAACCTCAAATCCTTGAGGTTGCTCTATATACACTTCCTCTTCGATGACACCATTTAGAAAAGCTGTCTTCATGTCCATTTGGTGCAACTTCCACTTCATCTTAGCTGCAAGAGCTATGATGGTCCTGATCGAAGTGTATCTGGCCACAGGAGCGAATGTCTCGTCATAGTCAATGCCTTCCTTCTGGGAAAAGCCACGAGCGACAAATCTTGCTTTATATTTCTCAATACTTCCATCAGTAGCATGTTTTATTTTGAAGAGCCATTTTGATGATACCACATCCTTACTTTTTGGTCTGGGAACAAT
>ML780888.1:740289-767817 GCA_009831015.1 Picea engelmannii | reverse complement strand
TGGTGTGGGTGGCTAGGGCTTGATCATCATCCCTAGCTAGTAGCGCTTCACGATTCGCTACTCTTGTTTCTTCTTGGATGCATTCTTCCCATAGGCTGTCGAACTTCAATTTCTCCTTTCTGGCACATATCGTCTGGATGAAATCATCCCAAGGTCTTGTAAGACCATTTAGTGCCATCATTATGAGTTCGTCTTCGTCTATGGTATCTCCAATAGCTTCTAGTTGTTCTTTGAATTCCAAGATTCTAGAGAAGTATTCCTGAATCATTTCCCCTTTCTGCATCCTTGTATTCTTCAGTTGAGTTCTAAGATTCATCTTCCGGTTTATGTTCTTTCCTTCATATAGTCTGGTCAAGGCATCGAACATTTCTTTCAGGGTCTTCTTGGATGACACATAAGGGATCAGATGATCCTTGATTGAATCTGCAATGATTCTTTTAGCCCTTATTGTGTCCTTTTGACGCTTTTCCTTTTTTGCAGCATCTTCGGGTTCCGATAATTCTTCCTTGACGAATCTTGCTAGGTCATTCTCTTCAAGAATGATGCCAATCCTATACTTCCAGGCACGGAAGTTTTCCACTCCTTCTAACTTGTCAACAAGCTTAATGCTTGCAGACATCTTTACCCGGAGCTAGGAAAATGACCAAAAAATGAAAGTGTTCAAAATCAAAATTTGAACTTACCAGGAGATGCGCTTGGCTGAGGCGAGCTGGCTGGTGTGCTTGGATATGAGAAAATCCAAATTTTTCCCCTTCAAATATGATCTGTGGATTTCTGGACTAGTGCTTTTGGTACTTTTGGTACTTCTTGTACTTTTGTGAAACTAGGGTTTCACTTTTCGGGAGATTCATCCACTGAAAAGGTGCGCTAAAGGTGCCAAAATGATCCTTGGGGGAGGGCACAACTTTCTAGGTGGTTTTGAAGCTGAAAAGCTTCACTTTTGAAAAACCCTAATTTGCAGGTACTGCAACAGTGACGTTTTTCTCTTGTGAAATATGCTTCCTTCAGGTTGGCTCTGATTCCATGTTAGTGTTTATGCCATTATTATAGTTCTTTGCATTTCAATAGATAACAACAACATAAGAACAAGATCACTGAGAAATACACATTCACAAGAGACACAACATTTATCCTGGGAAACCCTCTAGGGGAAGAAAACCCAATAGAACTTCCTTAATATAATTAGCCAATACAATGCCAAGAGATCTTATGCTAAAACATAAAGTCCTCTCCCAAGATATGCGCCACTCTCTCTCTCCTTTGTCGGTAACAGATCAGAACTTGTCTCTCAAACTGAGCAAGTGAGTTGTGATCAAATGAGGTGATAGCCTCCTTTATTTATACAAGTTCTGGCACGTGTGAAGTGCCTCTTCACTGGCAGGGCCGACTTCTCGATCTGGGTGGGTAAAACCACCTTTATTATATTTCTGGGTCTTCTTATTAACTGCTGGGGCCGACTTCTTATTCTGCCTATTATAATTGTCTGTTGACCAATCCACAAAAGGGGATTTGGTCCTATTACAATATCTGACATGATCAATCCACAATGGGGATTGATCCTATAAATAAAATATCAATAATAATAAGAATACTTTTTCCAGTTACATTATTTCAACACTTCTAACTTTAGAGCATGGAAGACAAGGATTGACCTCATCCTTGCCAAGAATAAAGTGTTGGATATCGTGAAAGGCAAGATCATGGAACCACAGTTTGAAGCAGGAAAAGAGAAAGAACCTTAGAACGTTGCAGTTATGGAGAAGTTCAAGGATAATGACATCAACGCTATGAGTATCATAGTGGACTTTGGAAAAGACCACTTGATACCCTACATCTCTCATCTTAACTCATCTAAGAAGATGTGCGATGCCCTAACTAACCTCTTCTATGTTAGAAACACTGGACAAGTAACGAGTTTGAAGAATGAATTCCGTGACATGAAAATGAATGATGATGACATCGTAACATCATACTTTGTAAGAATCTCCCAGTTAAGAGATCAACTAAATGCTATTGAAGAAATCATTTCAGAAATGGAACTAGTAAATATAGTACTCAATGGCCTTCCCAAGACATGGGATGCATTTGCCACAAGCATGAACACAAGAAAGGAGTATCCCACATTTGAAGAACTTTGGACTTGTTGTGCACAAGAAGAATCAAGGATTAGCGCAAAAGATAAATCCCAGAAGGAATATGACGATCAAGCCTTCACAACAAAATTCAAGAATTTCAGGAATAAGAGGAAATTTGGCTTAAGGAAGAAACCAAATCAAGAAAAGGATATGTCAAAAATACAATGCTTTAACTATCGAAAATATGGTCACTATAGGAACCACTGTCCCGAGTTAAAGAAAAGGAAGGAAACTGACGAAGCGACAGTTGTCGAAGAAAGGGAACCCTCAAAGAAAGCCAAGCAGGATAAACCATACTTGTTCTAGTCAAGGTAATAATATTTTTCATAGTTCTTGTACATACCATGTTTACATAATTCCTGTACATATCATGCATATGTATTTCTTAGAAGAAAAGATGGTCAGTGAAACAATACCTATGGAAGAATAACAAGATAAGGATTACTATTATGATGACTACAATGCACATGAAAAAGATGAAGTACGTTGACAATCTTTGGTGACAATTCCTATGGAATCCATTATACAAGTAACAACTGCCAGATGGGCCACAATCATAATCAAACTTGAAGAGACCAGAAAGAAGTTAGTAACCAAGAGGAAACTAGAATAAAACTTGTGACACTTTGCAGAAAGCAATAAGGATGCAGACGAAAGCATGGACTCTCTTAAATGGAGGGAGCTGATTGCAGAATTCCAAAAGAAGAGCATGCATTCAGGCATGAAGCTGGGATTAGGAGGGAGCTAATTCTAAATGATATGACCCATTAAAGAATCCGTGAAGATTATAAAGTATCTGTCCATGTTCCCCATTGAAAGTAACAACCATGATAAGCAACACATGTTCAGTTTGACTCTAGAATAAGTTTTTCTTCAAAAACAAAAGCCTCGAGTATCCTTGGTTGTCCATCTACATCCATGTTCCTATGATAAAAGGAAGAAGTTGGAATCTTCAGGAAGGAAGGGCATGGAATCTATAGAAGACTCCATGGACCCAAAATCTAAAGAGGAACATGAAGATTCCAAGAAAGAAAGAAAATCCAGAACAACTCATTATTATACCGAGAATCATAAGACTACCAGCTTGGTTTGAACCCACTAGAAGCAATCAAGCAGAAGAGATGGAAGTTGTGATGAAGAACAATGAACAATGTATGTAAGAAAATGTGAAAAAGACTTATGAATGGAAGCATTGCGAGATTCAAAACTAGAGGTTCTTCTAGAAGGAGGGAGAAAACTATGACGATAACTTGTTCCAGTAAACCAGATATACCTCTTGTAGTATCCATGGATTGAAATTTACATGTAAAATATTGTTCTTCCCAATAAAGCAAATTGAGAAAGAAGCTTATACTAGAAAGAGACCCATGTATGCAAATGCAAGAAGACCTTGTATGGATTCAAGAAACTTGATGCAGAGTATCTCATATACAACAGAAGCGTGGCGAAAATTTCCTATGACCGAGAAAATGTATCAGAATGGTTACTCAAAAGACCAGGATGATGGATTGCAAATCTATGACAAATTCTTAGATCTGAAGAAGTTGAAGAGACTCTAATCCAGTAGACCCGTCTGTGATTAACAATTGATTGGCTCATTAATGTATTTAATACTTAGTCAGATATTTGTTTTGTTGGACATTTAAACTATGACATACAACTGCATGAATTGATCGATTCATATTGAACAGGGAGTGAAGATAACAAAAGAAGTGCTACTTGGATATGTTTCAGTTTGATCTTTTCCATGATGTCATGGGCTAGCATGAAACAAAAGTCTGTTGCACTCAGCACTACGGAAGCAAAGTATATTGCAACTTGTGATGCTTGTGCAGAAGCAATGTGGCTCTGTAAGTTGGTTTCTGGACCGTCTGATCAAGTGTTGCATTCGACCATGCTATATTGTAAAGAGCTATGGAAAAATTTCATAGAAACCGGTGTTCCATGACATGTCGAAGTACATTGAGATCAAGCATTATATTCTCCGTGATAAAGTCCAGAAGAGAGAAGTGGTTCTCTAGTATCTCTCCATAGATGAGCAGATAGCGAATATTTTGGTAAAGCCTTTGTCCAAGATGAAAAGTTTGTGTACTTAAGAGACAAGTTGGGGCTGATGGAGATGACTTCCTTATTGGAAAAGGAAGTGATTACTCCCAGGTTGGGAGGGAGCACTGATATGTTACTGATTTATGGACAGTCATTTTCCAGTTCAGAAAATGGTCCAGTATGGGCAGTTCCTTTCCAGTTCGGAAAGTGGTTCAAGATTTCTAACGGACATGCATTTTCCAATTCGGAAAATGGTCTAGATCGGACAGTCATTTTCGTAATGAAAATGGTCTGATAGATTGCTGATGTACCATAGACAACGATTCCCCTTATGGCCAATGTGGGGGAATAGTCTAGGACAATGATTCTTCTTGGCAATCACTCTGAGTAGTGGTCAAGTAGAATGGTCTTCCTCGTCGGGCAGTCATTCTTTAAAAGTTCACATTTGTGAGCAGTTTTGAAGAATGGTCCATTTTGGAGGTTGGTGCAGGACAATCATTTCCATAGGAAATGGTCTAGACAGTGCTTCCCTAGGGCAGACTCATTCTCTCCAGTTTGCACTATGATTAGTGTCGAAGGAATGGCCCAGTTAGGTGATTGTTCCGGGTTCAACAATTAGGGACATGCATTCCCTAGGGCAGACTCATTCTCTCCAGGCTGCATTGTGATTAGTGGTTGAGGAATGACCCAGTTAGGTGAATGGTCTAGGCTATGAAATCAGGGACAATTATTCTTCTATGATTGGGAAGAATAGTCCAGATAGCCCATGGATGATGTTTTACTTTATGAGGGCAGATTCTCTTCCATATCTCACAGATGTGAGTGGAAGAATGGCCCAGATGACTCAATTTGTATCATGATATTGTTATGCAGGTTGAAATCAGATGATATGATTATTGTAGAGACTGTATGTCTCTGGACAGTAGTTGTATGCTACTATGGTGGATGTGTTCCACTGGTTGTGACTATGTGTCACTGGTTAGTAGCCGTGTGCTATTAGGAGTGGTTGTGTACCATTGGATAGTAGTTGTATACTACTATGTATAGACACAATTGTGTTCTATTGGATGGCATTGTTTTGATTTCCATGGAGACTATCTAGTTGGATAAGTGATGATGGTGCTCGTGATTTGATCATGAGATAGCCTGCGTGGCTCTGATGATGCTACCATTTGAGTGGTTTGCTTGTGCTCAATACCATTACCGTTAATACCTCCCTAGCTAGGAGGGAGTGTTGATATTATGGTAGTTGTGGGAAGTATTCACTTCCACGTGTAACCTTTGACACGACTAGAATATTCCGGGAAGCAAGAGAAACCCTAAAACGTTGGATAATGACCCTAGGAGACAAGTCGACTCAAGAGAATATTTAATATTGAGTTATTATCCTCTAGAAAGAGAAGTCAAGCCAGTCAAGTGAGATAGAGCAGTATAAATAAAGGGCGCTAGAGCTCATTTGTCATTCACACTCACACCACTGCATAAGACCAGTGGTGCACAAGTTTGGAGAGGAACTGTAGCTGCAGCTGCAACTGCTGCAACTGACATTTCGGTTTTGTCTTGGACTTTCTCTTGGTTATGGTTTGGACTCTTTGCTTGGCCTTAGGTTATTCTTTCTTGGTGTGCTAGCCTTGGAGAAAGGTGCACTACCTTGGTTGGCTATTGGATTGCTTCCAGAATTATTCTGTCTTTCAAGGTTAAGGCACTTGGGGGTGGATTTGTGCCTAACGTTGGGTGAAAATATTGTTATATTGTCTATGGTGAAACAAGCATACCTATTTTTCTAACATGCAAGACCTTGCCCGGTGGATAGGTGCACATGAGGGAATGATTTGTTAATGTTTTGCTTATAGAACTAGCAGTTACGATTCTTCTTTATTATTATAATCATTTAACACATTAGTTGCATAAATAAGATCATTGAAAGAGAGGCAATCATATAAACAATAGAGACACAGATTATCCCGAGAAACCCTCATGGGGAAGAAAACCCAACAAAACTTCCTCAATATAGATAGACCAAAGACCGAACAAAAGATCCTCCTCTACTCCTTCACTAGGAAGAGTAGTGCACCACTTAACCAAGAAATACCAAGAGATAGACTAAGAACCCTCCTTGGCGTCACTCCCAGTTGCAACAACTTCTCCTCCAAGACTTGCGCACTGTAGAGCTGAGTGTGTGTGTACAAATGAGGTGTTGGCCTCTCTTATAAATAGTGGTCTAGTCAGCCTATAATTAGGTCTGGGTCGACTTGTCACTTTACCCTCTTAATTTACAATTCACTGTTAAGGCATAATAGGGTCGACTTTTACAAAGGCACACTAGGGCCTCATTAAATATAATATAATAATATTATACAACTCTCCCTCAGGTAGAATATTCTTCGAAGTTACAATATTTCAACACTCCCCCTTAACAAGAAGGGTATTCTATTGACAACATCAATAACAACTGACTGGACTCAATACAATATCAAGAGGAGGAGACATCGTCATCAACGTCTGGAACACTGTCTGTCATATCTATAGGTCATCAGAAGTTTTTTCTCATCATCAACATCATTAGAAACTGAACATCATCATCATCTGCAGCGTGGAGCTAGAGTAACATCATCATCATCAACAACATGAAGCTGGAACACCAACATCGCGAAGCTGGAACAACAACATCAACAACACAAAGTTGGAACAACAACATCAATGGCAACAAAATGAGGCAGGTGCATCAACATCTGTGGTACTTTGAAAGACTATCCTTACCTGACCATTGGGATCTTCCCAGGAATCATAAGATTCCCTAGGATATGGAATCCTAATTGAGCTACCACTACTGACCACAACTGACATATACATGCACAGGTACTTTGACAGATCATCCTTACTAGACTTTCGAGATCTGCCCAGGGATGATCAATCCCCTAGGATATAAAATCATAACTGAGCTACCCGCTGTTGGTCAGGATACCATAGTATCATCGACATCACTCCCCATTTCGAGGGAGGTCCTTTCGGACTACACCAAGCTTGTCTTAGAAGTATTCAAACTTCACATGAGACATAGGCTTAGTAAACACATTTGCTACCTACTCATCTGTGCCAACATACTGGAGCTTCACAACTCTCTTTTGTACCATGTCACAAATGTAGTGGTACCGGATCTCAATGTGCTTTGTTTTATCGTGGAACACTGGGTTCTTTGTCATCTTTATGCAACTCTGGTTATCACAAAAGATCATGGTAGCATCCATCTCTAGGTCAAATAGACATGTCAACAACTTACGAAGCCATATGGCTTCACAACTGGTGGAGCATGCTGCAATGTACTCTGCTTCTGTCGTACTGAGAGAAATACTAGATTGCTTCATGCTTTTCCACGAAGTCATGGTTGACCCCAAATTGAAACAATATCTTGAAGTGCTTTTTCTGTATGAAGCACTTCCAACCCAATCTGAATCAGTATAGCCATACAATCTGAAGTCACAATCTCCAGTATAATAGAGGCCATAGTCCAACGTACCCTTAAGGTATCTCATCACATGCTTTGCAACAACAAGGTAAACGCATCTGGGCTCCACCAGATACTGACTCACGGTATTCACATCAAAACATATATATGGTTTGGTGTTTGTCAGATACATCAACGAACCAATCTTCCGTCTGTATAGAGTAACATCAACTATTTATGATAGAGTATCATTCAATAACTTCAGATTTGTCTCCATAGGAGTGGACTGTTAAAATAATGTAACTACAAAGTGTATTCTTATTATTATTTGATATATTATTCATTGGATCAATTCCCATTGCAGATTGATCATGTCGGTTATTATAAAGGACCAAATCCCCTTTTGTGGATTAGTCAAAAGATAATTGTAATAGGCAGAATAAGAAGTCGGCCCCAGAAGATATTAAAGAGGCCCTGAAATATAATAAAGGTGGTTATGACCACCCAGTTGGAGAAGTCGGCCCTACCAGTGAAGAGACACTTCACACGTGCCAGTCTTGTATAAATAAGGAGGCTAGCGCCTCACTTAGAGACACAACTCACTTGCTCATTTTGAGAGACAAGTTTCAGAATTGCAGTTAGAGAAGAAGGAGAGAGAGTGGTGCATCTTTGGGAGAGGATCTTCTGTTTTAGTTTGAGTTATCTCTTGGCATTGTATTGGCTATCTATAATAAGGAAGTTTTGCTGGGTTTTCTTCTCCTAGAGGGTTTCCCAGGATAAATGTTGTGTCTCTTGTGATTGTGTATTTCTCAGTGATATTGTATTATGCTATTGTTATCTTTTGAAATGCAAAGAACTATAATAATGGCTTAAACATTAACATGGTATCAGAGTCAAGCTGAAGAGAGCATCTTTCACAAGAGTGAAAAACGTCACTTTTGTCGTACATGCAAATTAGGGCTTTTTGATGGTGAAGCTTTTCAGCCCTAAAACCACCTAGAAAAGTGTGCCCTCCCCCAAGGATTACTTTGGCACTCTCAGGGCACCTTTTCAGTGGCTGGATCTCCAAGAAAGTGAAACCCTAGTTTCACAAAGTACCAAAAGTACCAGAAAACTAGTGTACCATAAGTACCAGAAGTACCAGAGGTACCAGAAAACCAGAAGCACCAGTCTAGAAATCCGCAGATCAAGTTTGGAGGAGCAAAAGTTGGATTTTCTCAGATCCAAACACACCAGGTTACTCGCCTCAGCCAAGCGCACCTCCTGGTAAGTTCAGATTTTGATTTTGAGCATTTTCATTTTTCGGTCATTTTCCTAGCTCCAAGTAAAAGATGTCTGCAAACGTTAAGCTTGTTGACAAGCTAAAAGGAGTGGAAAAATTCTGTGCCTGGAAGTATAGGATTGGCCTCATTCTTGAAGAGAATGACTTAGCAAGATTCGTCAAAGAAGAAGTACCGGAACCCGCCGATGCTGCAGAAAAGGCAAAGCATCAAAAGGACACAATTAGGGCCAAAAGAATCATTGCAGATTCAATCAAACACCACCTGATTCCTTATGTGTCATCTAAGAAGACTCCGAAAGAAATGTTTGATGCCTTGACCAGACTGAATGAAGGAAAGAACATAAACCGGAAGATGAATCTAAGAACTCAACTGAAGAATAAAAGGATGCAGAAAGGAGAATCTATTCAGGAATATTTCTCCAGAATATCTCAATTCAAAGAACAACTAGAAACAATCGGAGATACTATAGACGAAGACAAACTTGCAATGACAACCCTAAATGGCCTCACAAGACCTTGGGATGCATTCATCCAAATGATTTGTGCCAGAGCAGAGAAACTATTGTTTGATGGTCTATGGGAAGAGTGCATCCAAGAAGAAACAAGAGTAGCGAATCGTGAAACGTTACTAGAAAGAGATGATGATCAAGCCCTAGCTACTCATACCAAAGGAGGAAGGAAGAAACCCTACTTCCAAAAGGAGACTCATAAAGAGCCTCAACAGTCAAACAAATTCAATCATAAAGAATCTCATCCAAGGAGATTTCAGAAGAAGGGACAACGAAGAAAGAGACTACTCATCTATACAATACTATCATTGTGACAAGATGGGACATATTGTGAAGTTTTGTCCAGCCAGATGAGAAGAATACAAGAGAAAACATAAGAGGCACCATGCCCATGTAGTCGAAGATGAAGAGCCACCTGCGAAGATGATAAGAGAGCAGATCAAAGACCATGTCTTAATCTCGGCCCTCTCAGGATCTGTAACACCTACAGAGGACACTTGGCTCATTGATAGTGGTGCATCCAAGCACATGATGGGACAAAGAAACATTCTCTCTTGTATCTCAGAAAATAAGTTTTCTCAGAAAATGACACTTGGAGATGATTACCAATATGCCATCAAGGGAGTGGGAGAATCAAACCACAAATTGAATTCATGGAAGTCATTGAAGATGAAGGACATACTATATGTACTAGGTTTGACCAAGAACCTACTCTCCATTTCAGCTTTAGAAAAGAAAGGCTTCAGAGTTGCCTTTGTAGATGGAGAAGTTCTCGTGTGGGATAAAGGAGAAAGCTTAAATGAAGCAACCATCATTGGAAGTGAAGAAAATGGCCCGTATAAACTAAAGGGTCACTCACAGGCTGCCATGACCCACGCCATTGAAAACTCATGTGAACTTTGGCATAGAAGATTAGCTCATATCAACTACAAGGCGCTACCATACATAAGCAAAGCGGTCACAGGCTTACCAGAACTCAAAGGTGACCATGAAGGTGTATGCAATGGATGTGCACAAGGGAAGAACATCAAGAACCCATTTCCGAAGAGAGACATCGAAGCATAAGGAGTCCTAGAGCTCATTCATTTAGATGTATGTAGCCCAATGCCATCGTCCTCCATTAGTGGGTATGTATATTATGTATCATTTATTGATGATTATTCTCGTAAGACCTGGATATATTTTTTGAAATCTAAAGATGAAGTGTTTAGTAAGTTCAAGGAATTCAAAGCCTTGATAGAGAATCTTTCTGAAAGAAAGATTAAGATACTCAGGTCAGATGATGGAGGAGAATATACATCAAAAGAGTTTGTGAACTTCTGCAAAGATGTTGGGATCAAGAGGGAACTCACCACTCCCTATAATCCCCAACAAAACGGTGTAGCTGAACGAAAGAACAGAACAATAATGGAAGTTGTGAAAACTATGATCCATGATCAAGATCTTCCTATGTGCTTATGGGCAGAAGCAGTAATGGCAGTTGTATATGTGCAGAACCGATTATCCCATAGTGCACTTGGGCTCAAGACCCCAGAAGAGATGTTCACCGGAAATAAGCCAGAGGTAAGCCATCTCAAAATATTTGGCTGCCCAATATTTATTCATATATTGAAAGAGAAGAGAAACAAGCTGGAACCTTCAGGAAAGAAGGGAATATTTGTGGGATACTGTGAGGTCTCCAAGGCCTTCAGAATCTATATACCAGGTCACTGCCACATTGAGATCAGCAGGGATGTGACCTTTGATGAAGATGCAACGCTCAAGAAATCTGGAAGATGCCAGCTTGAAGAAGTATATGAAGAGGAACCCGTAATCCCCAGTACTGCAATGAGGGAGGTTCCCAGAGCCGCAGAACCAGTGAGGGAAGTCGTAACTTCCCCTGATGAGGAAATTCTAGAAGACTATGATATATTAGAAGTCCAAGAAGCTCCTCAGATGACGATCCTCCATAGAAGGAAGCCAGCTTGGGCTAGAGAGATTATTCAATATGGAGAGAAGTACGGTGTTCCCCAAGGAACTATGAGACAGGTGAAAAGACCAAAGCCATTCTCCAGTTATACGACTTTGATGTGTGATCTTCTAGAAGAGGAGCCTACCTGCTTTGAAGAAGCCATTCAGAGGAAAGAATGGGCAGATGCCATGACAGAGGAATACCAATCCATAATGAAGAACAAAGTATGGGAAATAGTTCCCAGACCGAAGAGTAAATATGTGGTATCCTCCAAATGGGTCTTCAAAATAAAACATACTGCTGATGGAAGTATTGAGAATTATAAAGCAAGATTTGTCGCTTGTGGCTTTTCTCAAAAGGAAGGCATTGACTATGAAGAGACATTCGCTCATGTAGCCAGATACACTTCGATCAGAACCATCATAGCTCTTGTAGCTAAGATGAAGTGGAAGCTGCACCAGATGGACGTAAAGACAGCTTTCCTAAATGGTGTCATTGAAGAGGAAGTGTATATAGAGCAACCTCAAGGATTTGAAGTTGAAGACATGAAGTCTCATGTCTGTAGATTGAAGAAAGCCTTATACAGATTGAAGCAAGCTCCTAGAGCTTGGTATGGCTGTATAGACAGTTTCTTGATGAGCTTAGGCTTTACCAAGAGTAAAGCAGACTCTAACCTCTACTTCAAAGTCATGAACGATGAGCTAGTAATATTACTGTTATATGTGGATGACTTATTCTTAACTGGAGAAGAAAAGCTCATCACTGAATGTAAGAAGAAACTTTCCTCAGAATTTGAAATGAAAGACCTTGGCCTAATGCATTATTTCTTAGGTCTTGAGGTATGGCAGAGTCTTGAGAGGATCTTCCTTAACCAAGGGAAGTATACAGTGGAAATTCTGAAGAGATTCAACATGCTGGAGTGCAAGTCCATGAATACACCCATGGAAGCGAAGCTAAAGCTGCTGGTCGACACTTCGTCAGAGTTTATTGATGTCACACTATATAGATAGATTATTGGATCACTGATGTACTTGACGAACACTAGACCAGACATTTGTTTTTCCGTGAACACCTTGAGTCAGTTTTTGGTAGAACCCATACATGTTCACCTAATGGTTGCAAAACATGTGATGAGGTACCTTAAAGGTATAATAGATTGTGGTCTCAACTATGATGGAGATCATAATTTCACATTGAGTGGATATATTGATGCAGATTGGGCAAGAAGTGTTTCTGATAGGAAAAGCACTTCAAGATGTTGTTTCAGTTTGGGATCAACTATGATCTCGTGGCAGAGTAGGAAGCAATCCAACATTGTTCTCAACACAACTAAAGAAGAATACATCGTTGTATGTTCTGCCAGCTGCGAAGCTATATGGCTTCGAAAGTTGTTGACCGGTCTATTTGACCTAGAGATGGAAGAAACCACGATCCTATGTGACAACCAGAGCTGCATAAAGATGACAGAGAATCTTGTATTCCACGACAGGTCGAAGCACATAGAGATCCGATATCATTACATCCGTGACATCGTGCTGAGAGGAGCCTTAAAGCTCCAGTACATTAGCACGGATGAACATGTTGCTGATGTGTTGACCAAGCCTCTATCTTGTGTAAAGTTTGAGCACTTTCGAGATAAGCTTGGTATAGTCCGAAAGGACCTTCCTCGAAAGGGGGAGTAGTTGCTGTGATGAGACATCTCTTGCTTCTGACCGAATGATTGTGACGCAAAGAAAGATGATGTGATGTGACTAGCACTGAGCTTCCGGCTAGATAGCTGTGACGTAAAGCCAGTCTAGTATCCTGCTTCCGACCTGATGGTTGTGACGTAAAGCAGGACGAGTACCTTGCTTCCGACCTGATGGTTCTGACATAAAGAAAGATGATATGATGTGACTAGTATTGTGCTTCCAGCTGGATAGCTGTGATTTAAACCCAGTCTAGTATCCTGCTTCCGACCTGATGGTTGTGACGTAAAGCAGGACGAGTACCTTACTTCCGACCTGATGGTTGTGACGTAAAGCAAGATGATGAGATGAGACTAGCACTGAGCTTCCTACTGGATAGCTGTGACGCAAACCCAGTCTAGTATCCTGCTTCCAACCTGATGGTTGTGACGTAAAGCAGGATGATCATCTTGCTTCCAGCGTGACAGCTGTGACGTAACGCAAGACGATGAGATGAGACTAGAACTGTGCTTTCGGCTGGATAGCTGTGACGTAAAGCCAGTCTAGTATTATTATGATGAGCCAACCTCGTGCTGTGATGATGATGATGATGTATGAGTTTTACACTAATACATATTGATGTAGATGATGATTGCATTCCTTTGAGAATGACGATGCTGCCGATGAAGAAAACTTTCGATGATTTATAGATACGCCAGTCAGTGTTCCAAGATGATATTGATGATGTTGTCCTCTCACCCTCTTGATGTTGTTGATGATAAAGTCCTCTCTCTCTCGCATGATGCTGCTGAAGAATACCCTTCTTGTTAAGGGGGGAGTGTTAAAATAATGTGACTGCAAAGTGTATTCTTATTATTATTTGATATACTATTCATTGGATCAATCCCCATTGCGGATTGATCATGTCGGTTATTATAAAGGACCAAATCCCCTTTTGCGGATTGGTCAAAAGATAATTGTAATAGGCAGAATAAGAAGTCAGCCCTAGAAGATATTAAAGAGGCCCCGAAATATAATAAAGGTGGTTATGATCACCCAGTTGGAGAATTCGGCCCTGCCAGTGAAGAGACACTTCACATGTGCCAGTCTTGTATAAATAAGGAGGCTAGCACCTCACTTAGACACACAACTCACTTGCTCATTTTGAGAGACAAGTTTTGGAATTGCAGTTAGAGAAGAAGGAGAGAGAGTGGCGCATCTTTGGGAGAGGATCTTCTATTTTAGTTTGAGTTATCTCTTGGCATCGTATTGGCTATCAATAATAAGGAAGTTTTGCTGGGTTTTCTTCCCCTAGAGGGTTTCCCAGGATAAATTTTGTGTCTCTTGTGATTGTGTATTTCTCAGTGATCTTGTATTATGCTATTGTTATCTATTGAAATGCAAAGAACTATAATAATGACTTAAACATAACATGGACATTGTTAAGTTTTGAACTATTATTATGTTTCTTTTCAATTTACTAGATAACAATAGCATAGGTAGGATCACTGACAGAAACACAATCACAAGAGACACAACATTTATCATGGGAAACCCTCATGGGGGAGAAAACCCAACAAAAACTTCCTTAATATAGATAGCCAAGACAATGCCAAGACAATAAACCAAAACACTAGAGAATATCCAACACTTAGCAATGTGCCTCTCTCTTCCTTCTTCTCCCAACTGCAATTACCAAACTTGCGCACTTTATTAGTGAATGAGTGAGTGTACAAATGAGGCGTTGGCCTCCTTTATTTATACTAGCTGGCAGGCATTGGAAAGGTGTCTCTTCACTGGGTAGGGCCGACTTGTCTTCTTAGTGGCTAAAACCACTTTAATTGGGCCTGGGGCCAACTTCTTAATTTACATGATATAATTAGGGTTTGACCAATCCGCAAAAGGTGATTTGGTCAATTACAGTGCTCGACATGATCAATCCACAAAAGGGGATTGATCTATTTAATAATGACTCAATAATAAATAGAATACTCTTTGCAGTTACAATATTTCAGCACTCCCCCTTAACAAGAAGGGTATTCTACAACATCATCAGGAGAGAGAGAGAGGGAAGCAACATCAACAACATCTGGAACACTGATTGGCATATCTATAAATCATCGGAATTTTTTCTCATCATCAATATTATCATCCACAAGGAGTTGGAATGACATCATCATCATCTGCATCAACATGGATTAGTATAACACTAATACATCATCATCATCAATAACATGAGGTTGATACAACATCAACAACAATAGCATCACAACATGAAGGCTGGAGCATCATCAACATCAACACTAAGCTGGAAATCTTCAACACGAAGCTAACATCTCATCAACATCAACACTAAGCTGGAAATTTTCATCACAAAGCTGGCATCTCATCAACATCAGCACAAAACTGGAAATATTCAACACGAGGCTGGCATCTCAACAACATCAACACGAAGCTGGAAATATTCAACACGAGGTTGGCATTTCAACAACATCAACATGAAGCTGGAAATCTTTAGCATGAGGCTGGCATCTCAACAACATCAACACGAAGCTGGAAATATTCAGCACGAGGCTGGCATCTCAACAACATCAACACGAAGATGGAAATCTTCAACACGAGGTTGGCATCTCAACAACATCAACACAAAGCTGGAAATCTTCAGCACAAGGCTGGTATCAACACTACTCCCCCTTTTGAGGGAGGTCATTTCAGACTATACCAAGCTTGTCTCGAAAGTGCTCAAACTTTACACGAGACATAGGCTTGTTCAACACATCTGTAACCTACTCATTCGCGCCAACATAATGGAGCTTTATAGCTCCTCTCTGCATCATATCATGAATGAAGTGATACTGGATCTCTATGTGCTTTGACTCATCATGGAACACATCATATTTATACAACTCTGGTTATCACATAGGATCATGGTGGCTTCCATCTCCAGATCTAATAGATCTGTCAACAACATCCGAAGCCATATGGCTTCACAACTGGCGGAACATGCTGCAATATATTCCGCTTCTGTCATGATGAGAGCAATACTGGATTGCTTCCTAATCTACCATGAAGTCATGGCTGACTCTAGACTAAAACAACATCCTGAAGTGCTCTTTCTATAAAAAACACTTCTAGCTCAATCTGAATCAGTATATCCATACAATCTGAAGTCATGATCTTTAGTATAACAGAGACCAAAATCCAACGTACCCTTAAGGTATCTCATCACATGTTTTGCAGCTACAAGGTGAACACGTCTGGGCTCTACCAGATACTGACTCGAAGGTGTTCACAACAAAACACATATCCGGTCTGTCAGATACATCAACGAACCAATAATCTGTGTGTACATAGTAGCATCAACCAATTCTGACAAGGTATCTACCAGGAGCTTCAACTTAGTTTCCATGGGTGTGTTCATGGATTTACACTCCAACATATCAAACCTCTTCAATATTTCAACTACATACTTCCTTTGGTTAAGGAATATCTTCTCTAGGCTCCTCCAAACTTCAAGACCTAAGAAATAATGCATTAGGTATTTCATCTCAAACTCTGTAGTGAGCTTCTTCTGCAATATGTGATGAGCTTTTCTTCATTTTGTCAAGAATACATCATCTACATATAGTAGCAATAATATAATTGGCTCATCATTCATAACCTTGAAGTAAAGGTTGGAATCAATTTTACTCTTGGTAAAGCCCAAACTTTTCAGAAAACTATCAATCCTGCCACACCAAGCTCTTAGAGTTTGCTTGAATTTACAGACACGAGTCTTTCTGTCTTCAACTTCAAATCAAATTTTCACATCACTTTGTACCAATCTGGTACACTTGCTCAGCTGCAACTCAATCTACACAATCATGTGTTATCTCTATGTGCTTTCTGCAAAGCACTATCTGTCTCATTGTCTAGGAGTATGTCCTCTACTCTCTCTACAAATGTTCCTTTGGAAGTGGGACTCTGCACCTACAGTTTCTCTGAAGTTGAGAATGGTTGCTCCATTCTCATTGTGACTGCTGAAATCTAAAAGTAACTCCTCTACTTCATCACGACAACAACTTCATCTGAAACTGAGAGTGGCTCAATAACTGATACTGAAGGTAGCTCTTCTTCTTTCACAGAGGTAACTCTATCTTTTATTGTAGTCATGTATCCATGACCTAACTAATGTACTGCACCAACTGCCACTCAATTTTAAATATGGGGATTTCTCCCCCTGCATCTCATACTATATATAAATCATGGTTGTTCTGGTTGTCTTCATGAATACTGGAACCATTTCTTCAATTACTAGAGTAAGTGTCTCGTCATAGTCTTCTCCCTCTTGTTGGGAGAATTCTCTGGAAACACATCAGACTTTGTACATCTGCAACATGCTTGATCTATTAGATCAATCTTGGAAGTCAATACTGACTTTTCTTCTAGTCTAATGAAAAATCCATATCCCAATTTTTTTGACTGGCTTCCTTCTCTGTCACTGAAACAAGGGAATCTTCCAGGAGATTTCATATCTCCTAGGAGTCTATGAAGTTATGATCTAGTCTTCTCATGGCATCTGTCTCCCAGTCCTGGAAGATGTCTCTTCATCTGAACCTTTCTGAGATCGGGCTCACTCTGTTCTTGATTTCTTCTGAGTCTACAAGGACTTGATCATCTCTTACAAGATATACTTGGTGTTGAATGCCAAGTCTAAATATGAAAAGTTGAGTCAGAATTCAAACAAATTCTGCTTCCTGTCAAGGTGGCTTCATTATCCTTTGAACAAGTCTACTGTGAGTTCTTGTTCTAATGTTCGGTCATCTTTGGAGCTACTTTCAGACTTGGAGCTTATGAAGCTACTTTCAGACTTGTTCAGCACAGAGCTAGAACCCACAGTCATTCACTGTGACAATCAGAGCTGTATAAATCTCATTGAGAATTCAGTGTTTCACGACAGGTTGAAACACATTGAGATGAGATATCACTATGTCCGGGACATGGTGCAGAAGAACGTTCTCAGTATTCAGTATGTTTCAACGACAGAACAGACGACAGATATTTTGACCAAGCCACTGTCCCTGAAAAAATTTGTGTACTTTCGTGACAAGCTTGGTGTAGCTGAGAATGCCTCTCTTGCTGAGAGGGAGTGTTGAATTTAGTGCAGCTGCAAGAGCCATTCTCCCTGGAGGATGGCTTAAGACCCTAGTTGTGGAATAGGGCCCCTAGTACAGTCTTGGGGTTCTTGGTCTGGGACCAAGCAGTTAGAGCCATGGCAAAAGACCCTTGAGAGGGCCCCCAGTAGATAATTGCGGTTCTTGGTTTGGGACCAAGCAGTAAAAACCCTTGAGAGGGCCCCCATTAGATGATTGGGGTTCTTGGTATAAGACCAAACAGTGTAAGTCCCTAGATATGTCTAGGGCCCTTGGATGTGTTCCAGGGTACCCATGTCTAAAGCATGGGTTGATCCTTGGTCTTGTACCTTGGTGGATAAGACCCCATATATGTTCTGGGGCAACTTGGTCCTTGATCAGGTAGTTCTTGGTGTAATACCAAGATTTGTTTGTGTGTGATCCTCTTCCTCTCTTCCAGGATGGTCCACATGACCTAGGAGAGATTTTGAAGATGGGCATGATCACATGAGGGATGTATCCCATATGTAGTGATGATAAAGTTAAATGTTCATCTTGAGAAATATATGGACAAGTGTTGCCACCAAGTAAACCTCTCCTAAACCCCCACCCTTGGGTTTTGAGCTTGAGTTTGATTGGGGGTTTGTATTTTTTTTTTAGGGTTTAATATGAAAAATATTAATTAATGTTTAATGATAATATATTTAATTAATATTTATATTAATGAAATATGTTATTTTAATTATATTTTTTATTAGCCTAACCCTAGCCTAAAAGTATAAATAAGAACCCTCCCCCTTCACTATTTACTTACACTCACTCCTCTCTCCTAAGTGTGGCAGACTGTTCTTAGCTCCTCTCTCTTTGAGCTGAGGCCCTCCTTCATCAGTTATGTTTAACCTTCATTGTTGACAGGTCCATGTGCTTTTGATGTGTTGAAGGTCCCTTTCTCACTGTTGCTGCTAGGTAGTTTTTTCTGTACTAAGGGTTGCTGAGTTGAGGCTTCTTTGTTTGTTGTTTCAAAGTACTTGGAGCTTTCGTCCTCATCTTTGATCACTGTTGCTGCTACCAGTTGACCCTCCTTTTAAGCCAACAGAACCCTCCAGGAGACTGTCGTTACCTTCTTCTTATGCAGATCTGGTTCCTTGAAGGCCACAACACCCTAGTTCGGTTGCTAAACCTTCTTCCTAGGCAGTCATCCCCTTTCTCCCTCCATGTGTATGACTGGAACTGGAGTTTCACTTTCAGATTTTCCGTGTGTGAGGTTTTAGTGTGCTTTGTGAGAGGTTTCCCTTTGGTGCCTTGACTGTCCTATATTTCTCTTGATAGAGATCTGACCCTTGAGGCAGATCCATGACACATAGACTTATCTGAGCATACTTCAGTGGCTTATTATCTCTCAGGTGTGCTATGCTCTTCTCCTTTATTCAGAGGTAAGGTCATCAAGAGGTAAGTTGTTGTTTACAGTTCTTGCATTGCTTAGATCTATTGACTAGTATATTTTGATATTATTGTCTAGTTCAGAATTATCTATTGAACAAGCTCATAAATGTTTACCTAGTCTAGATCTATCTACTGTGCATGCTCAGATATATATCTACTGTTCAGATCTGACTCAGATTTTGATTTTCTTACTTAGAATTGTTTTAAAGTATAGATCTATATACTGTACATGTCCTGAAATATTTTCTAGTTCAGATCTGACTCGGAATTTGATTTGCCTACTCAGAATTGTTTTAAAGCATAGATCTATCTACTGTACATGTCCAGAAATATTTTCTAGTTCAGATCTAAATATTTTGAAGTTCAGATCTACATAAATATAATGTGTACTTGTTGATCTTAGTTACAGAATTAAAAAAGAAGAAGAATATTTTGTTTTCTTTCCCTAATTCTAACAGTCATAAAAAATTCCTCCATGGTAACCTGGAAATCAACACAAGAAGTTTCTCCTAGAGGAGATGTTAGTTATATCTTGGTAAATGATTACATTAAGAATTTATCTCAATGTGCTCACATGCTACCAATAATAATACTTTTCAAAGATTGTTTCCTCAACTATAGTGTTTACTTGTAATGTGGTAGTTATCAACTTGTCATATGAAACTTTGAATCTTATCAACTTAATTAATCAAACCTGGAACCTTGAGTCTTGTCCTCAAGAATGAGTGTGTTGCTTTTCTTCCAAGTCTCCTTCACTCAATATGATAAGTGCTTTCTTCAACCTGTCTTTTGTACTAAGACAATATGCTATCTTGACAGAAAGTTGGGTTAGATAATAAACTCTATGATCTCAACTTTAATCAATCTAATACCTTGACTTTAATTTTGACCAAAGGTTAGTATGATGGTCATACTTCAACATGAAACCTAGATCAAAATAATGTCATAACAAATAGATGCATATCAGAATAATCAAACCTGGGGTGCATTATTCCTCTAAATGTGTTGGATCTGAGATCCTTCTGGATCTATGGCAAGAGATCCCTTCTCCTACAAATGCCCTTTAAAGATTAACAATTTAAACTGTTAAGGTTTAAGCTATTATTAGGTTTCTTTTATTTCATTAGATAACCATATCATAAATAGGATCACTGAGAAATACACAATCACAAGAGACACATCATTTATCCTGGGAAATCCTCATGGGGGAGAAAACCCAGCAAAAACTTCCTTAATATAGATAGCCAATACAATGCCAAGAGATAACTCAAACAAATACAGAAAGTCCTCTCCCAAGAATGCGCCTCTCTCTCTCTCTTCTTCTCCAACTGCAGCTCCAAACTTGAGCTTTGATCATCAAGTGAGTGTGTGAACAAATGAGGCGCTAGTCTCTCTTATTTTTACAATCTGGCATGTGTGAACTGGGGTGTCTTTTCACTGGTTGGGCCGACTTGTCATTCTGGGTGGCTATAACCACTTTAATATATTCTGGGGCAGACTTTTCATTTAGCCCATTACAATTAGGGTTTGACCAATTCGCAAAAGGGGATTGATCTAATGAATAATACATCAATAATAATTAGAATACTCTTTGCAGTTACATTATTTCAACATAAACATATTTGAGTACATACCTCTGATAGTATTTGCAGGTAGTGGCACCATTTGGTAGCAACGGTAATAATTACCAACCCTTTAAAAACTTCAAGGGTGATTGCAACTGGTACTGCAGTTGATGCTTCAACTGATTCTACAACTGCAATTGATACTGCAACTGATTCTGAAACTGCAACTTAGGGTTTTATGAGAAAACCCTAATTTTGAAATTTTGATCCAAGGACTAGATGCGTTGGGTTGAGGCGAGTTTGTTGGATTTGTTAGATTTCAAAAATTTCAAGGTTTGCCCCTTGAAACTTGACTTGCGGAAATCTGGATTGGTACTTCTGGTACTGGTTTCCTGGTTTTCTGGTACCATTCAAAACTAGGGTTTGACTTTCTAGAGGCTCTGTCCACTGAAAAGGTGTGCTCAAGCTGCTGCCAAAGTATTCACTAGGGTAGGGTACACTTTTCTAGATGGTTTTTAGGCAAAAAATCATCTCCAACAAAAAACCTTAATTTTCTTGTACGACAATAGTGACATTTTTACTTATCCAGTGAAAGGTGATCTCTTCAGCTTAGCTCTGAAACCATGTTAAGTTTTGAGCTATTATTAGGTTTCTTTTCAATTTACTAGATAACAATAGCATAGGTAGGAACACTCAAAGAAACAAAATCACAAGATACACATCATTTATCATGGGAAACCCTCATGGGGGAGAAAACCCAACAAAAACTTCCTTAATATAGATAGCCAATACAATGCCAAGATAATAAACCAAAACACTAGAGAATATCCAACACTTAGCAATGCGCCTCTCTCTTCCTTCTTCTCTCAACTGCAACTACCAAAATTGTGCACTTGATGAGTAAATGAGTGAATGTACAAACGAAGCACTGACCTCCTTTATTTATACTAGCTGGCAGGAGCTGGAAAGGTGTCTCTTCATTAGGCAGGGCCAACTTGTCTTCTTAGTGGCTAAAACCACTTTAATTGGGCCTGGGGCCGACTTCTTAATTTACATGATATAATTAGGGTTTGACCAATCCACAAAAGGGGATTTGGTCAATTACAATGCCCGACATGATCAATCCACAAAAGGGGATTGATCTATTTAATAATGACTCAATAATAAATAGAATACTCTTTGCAGTTACAATATTTCAACAGACATGGCTTTAGAATCCATCATGCCAAATCTCTTCAGAATTTCCACAACATACTTTCATTGAATAAGGAAAATTTCTTCCATACTTCAAGACCTAAGAAATAGTGCATCAGGCCTAGGTCCTTCATTTCAAATTCAACGACAAGCTTCTTCTCACAATCTGTGATGAACTTTTCTTCATCTGTCAAGAACAAGTCATGCACATATAGCAACAATATAACTAGTCCATCATTCTCAATCTTGAAGTAAAGGTTGGGATCAAATTTCTCTTGGTAAACCCTAAGCTCATCAGAAAACTATCAATCCTGCCATACCAAGCTCTTAGAGCTTGCTTCAACTTGCAAACATGAGTCTTCTTGTCCTGTACTTCGAAACCAAATTTTCACATCACATTGTACCAACCTGTTACACTTGCTCAGCTGCAACTCAATCTGCATAATCATGTGTTGGTTCTATGTGATTTCTGCAAAGCACTATCTGTCTCACTGCCTGAGAGTATGCCCCCTATTCTCTCTGCAACTTGTTCCTTCTAAAACTGAGACTTTGCACCTGCAGCTGCTTTTTTTTTGAAACTGAGAATGACTACTCCATTCTCACTGTAGTTGCTAAACTATGAGAATAACTCCTCTAATCCATCACGATGACATATTCATTTGCTTCGTCTGAATCTCATACTGCATTGACTTCTTTTAATGGATCATGGTTATTCTATATATACTTTTTCTAATTACTAGAGCAAGTGTCTCGTCATAGTCTTCTCCCTCTTGTTGGGAGAATCCTCTGGACACAAATCATGGTTTGTACATCTTTATACTATTATTTGCAGCATGCTTGATTTGTTAAATCAATCTTGGAAGTCACCACTGACTTCCCTTCTGGTCTTCAGGAAAAAACCATATCCCAATCCTTTTGACCAGTTTCCTCCTCTGTCACTGAAACATGGGAATCTTCTCAGGAGATTTCATGTCTCCTAGAGGTCTCTTAAGCTACGATCTAGTCTTCTCAACTCATGGAATCTATATGTTCGTCCTGAAAGACGTCTCTCTTTTTCTTTTCATCTGATTCTCTCTAAGATCAGGCTGACTCTGAGTCTCCATGCTCCCTCTGAAGCTTGACTCCCTTTGAATCTACAAAAACTTCATAGTCTCTGCAGGATATACTTGGTGTTGAATACCAAGTCTTAATATGAAAAGTTGAGTCAGACTTCAAATGAATTTTTCTTTCTGTCAAGGTGGTTTCATTATCCATTGACCAAGTCTAATGTGAGTTCTATTCTAATGTTCGGTCATCTTTGGAGCCTACTTCTCCTTACAATCAATCTCCATATGAGATACTTTGTATCTCAATGGTAGCTTTTTCTTCATCTTCTTTGGTACATGGATGTATACAATTATGTATACAACTTGGATTGTCTGCTCTGTGTCTCATCTAATATGTTGCGTCCTGCAACCATCACTATAGCTTCCTCAGGGTTATCACGTGTGACCTGCTCGGAACAAGAACAACAAGGGAGAAACAACAGACAAGAATAATACGCTTTATAATAATAATAAAACAGTAGCGAGAACAATCATCACAGTAGCTCATTTAGAGCTATCACTTGTGAACTGCCTGAAACAAGGGTAAAAAGTAAGAAATACAATAATAAGGAATGAGAGAAACACTCTTCTAGTGTTGTGATCAATCATTCCTCCATGGTAACCTGGAAACAAAACAAGAAGTTTCTCCTAGAGGGGATGTTAGTTATATCTAGTAAATGATTACAGTAAACATTTAACTCAATAGTGCTCACATGCTACCAAGTATTCAATAATAAAACTTTTCAAAGATTGCTATCACAACTATAGTGTTTAGCAGTTATCAAACTTGATATGTGTAAATTTGAATCTTATGAATTTAATCAATCAAACCTGGAACCTAGAGTCTTGTCCTCAATAATGAGTGTGTTGCTTTTCTTCCGAGTCTCCTTCATTCAAGATGACAAGTATTTTCTTCAACATGTCCTCTGTACTAAGACAATATGTTATCTTGACAGAGATATGAGTTAGGGAATAGACTCTATAATCTCAACTTTAATCAATCTAATACTTTGATTTTAATTTTTACCAATGGTTAGTATGATAACTTCAACAGATCAAAATACAATCTGGATATTCATAAGATTACAATAATTCCATAACAAGTAGAGGCATATCAAAGTAATCAAACCCGGGGTGCATAGTTCCTCTGGATGTGTTGGATCTAAGATCCCTTTGGATCTATGATTGTTGTTTAGACAAAAGATCCTTTCTCCCGCAAATACCCTTTAAAATAATGATACAGTTTAAACATATGTAAGTACATACCTCTGACAATATCGGCAGGTAGTGGCACCATCCGATAGCATCGACAATAAATAATAAACCTTTAAAACTTCAAAGGTGCTACAACTTGTAATTTAAAGGTAGTTGGAGATTTGCTAGGGTAAGGCGCACTAGGATAATACAAATCAGTCTCAACACTTCACAAAAATTTTCACTGCAACTGGTAATGCAGCTGGTGTTGGCACTGCAATTGGTGTTGGAATTGGCATAAAGGAACTAGCACTGCAATTGCAACTGATACTGCAACTACAACATAGGGTTTTATGAGGAAACCCTAGTTTTTCAAACTTCAAATTTTGGAATTCTGATCCAGGGACTAGATGCGCCCTCTTAGGGTGAGCTCCTAGTTGTGGTTACTTCCCCCAACACCCTCCTTAAATAGGGAAAATGTCACAATTAGGGTTTATGCAGAAAACATAATTCTGCAACAACTGCAATACTGGAAACTGGATTGTGAGTTGGTTTCTTTCAAGCCTACTCTGATACCATGTTAATGTTTTGCTTATACAACTAGCAGTTACGATTCTTCTTTATTATTATAATCATTTAGCACATTAGCTGCATAAATAAGATGACTGAAAGAGAGGCAATCACAGAAACAATAGAGACACACATATTATCCTGAGAAACCCTCATGGGGAAGAAAACCCAACAAAACTTCCTCAATATAGATAGACCAAAGAACGAACAAAATATCCTTCTCTACTCCTTCACTAGGAAGAGTAGCACACCACTTAACCAAGAAATACCAAGAGATAGACCAAAAACCCTCCTTGACATCACCCTAATTGTAATAGATTCTCCTCTAAGACTTGCGCACTGCAGAGATGAGAGTGTGTGTGTACAAATGAGGCATTGGCCTCTCTTATAAACAATGCTATGGTCAGCTTATAATTAGGTCTAGGTCGGCCTGTCACTTTACTCTCTTAATTTACAATTAATTGTCAAGGCCCAATAGGGACGACTTTTATTAAGGCACAATAGGGACGACTTTTACTACGACACAATAGGGCCTAATTAAATATAATATAATAATATTATTCAACTCTCTCTTACGTAGAATATTCTTAGAAGTTACAATATTTCAATATGATTAGCTCAAACTTTCATGAGGGCTCAAAGCCCACATATGGACACTGAAACCCCATCCAGGGGGTAAGAAGAGATTGAAGGCTTGCACTAGAAGAAAGAAGTACGTTGCCTTTGGAGGCACTTTGGTGGACCTAGACCCAGGGGATTGTTCCCTTCCTCCCTGAACGTTGGCCTTTGGAGGACTTGGACGTCACCTATGCAGCCCTGGATGTCATCTACTTGCTAGGGTTGTCACCTTGGGGGAAGTCTTGAGGTTATTGGCACGTGTGGGCAAGGATTTTGGCCTTTGGAGGCCCAACGTTTCACTTCCCGTGCCCAATGTTTCATCATGGAGGCCCAATGTCACCCTAGAAGGGAATGATGTCACCCTTAAGAGGGACTTTAGATGCAAATTGATTTTATTTTGTCTAGAATTTAATTTTTGTAAGAAATTGGCCAGGTCGGCCTGGTTTTTTGACCTAAAACTTAATTAAGGTCAAGTTTTTGTATAAATAAACAAAAAGTGACATTCATTTTGAGCACAATTTGTCATTGGATAAGGAGAGGTATGAAATTTCTCCCTAGTTGGGTGTACTTGGCTGAAATAGTGAGGCACTAATCTTCTTGGAGGCTTGTTTTAACACTTGGATCAATTTTTTGAAGTTTGATGGTGATCTTGCATGGTATATTTGTTGAAATAATGTAACTGCGAAGAGCATTCTTATTATTATTGTTATTTTATTAATAGGATTAATCCCCATTGTGGATTAATCATGTCGGTAATTGTATTAGGACCAAACCAAATCCCCTTTTGCGGATTGGTCATCGAACAATTATAATGGGCAGAATAAGAAGTCGGCCCCATCAGTTATTATTGAGACCCAGAATTAATTTAAAGGTGGGTTTATCCACCTAGAGTGAGAGGTCGGCCTTGCCAGTGAAACCCTTTCACACGTGCCAGTCTTGTATATATAGGAGGCTAGTGCCTCACTTCTAACACACAACTCACTTGCTCATTATCTTATGAGGCAAGCTGCAATTGCTAGTTAGAGAGAGGAGAAGAAGAGTGACGCATCTCTTGGGGAGGACTATCTGTATTGGTTTGAGTTATCTCTTGAACATTGTATAAGCTATTTATGATAAGGAAGTTTTTGCTAGGTTTTCTTCCCCTAGAAGGTTTCCCAAGATAAATGTTGTGTCTCTTGTGAATGTGTATTTGTCAGTGATCTTGTTCTTATGATGCTCTTATCTATTGAAATGCAAAGAACTATAATAATGGCATAAACATTAACATGGTTTCAGAGCCAACCTGAAGGAAGCACAATTTGCAAGAGGAAAAACGTCACTGTTGCAGCACCTGCAAATTAGGGATTTGCAAAAGTAACTCTTTTCAGCTCCCTAAACACCTAGAAAGTTGCGCCCTCCCCCCAGGATCAATTTGGCACCTATAGCGCAGCTTTTCAGTGGCTGGATCTCCTAGAAAGTGAAACCCTAGTTTCACAAAAGTACCAGAAGTACCAGAAAACCAGTACCAGAAGTACCAGAAGTACCGGAGTACCAGAAGTACCAGAAGCACCAGTCCAGAAATCCACAGATAAGATTTGACGGGGTAAAAATTGGATTTTCTCAGATCCAAGGACACCAGGCTACTCGCCTCAGCCAAGCGCACCTCCTGGTAAGGTCAAAATTTGATTTTAAGCATTTTCAATTTTTGGTCATTTTCGTAGCCTCAAGTACAAG
>ML780888.1:632746-675855 GCA_009831015.1 Picea engelmannii | reverse complement strand
TCAAGTCCCAAGGTTCTAGCTTTGTCATACTCGGGGCTCCTATAACCTTTAGGGGCACCATTGATGGCTTGGACCATTTCATGCCAATATGGTGAGCGAAGAACATTGAATGGTATACCACATGCATATAGAAACCTGTAAACCTTTACATCCACGTTATCTCTACAACCTTGGTCAAGGAATTCTGATAGTGTTCTAGGTGAAGATGAAGGTGAGAATGCACTAGCATGGGGGGATGTGCTTCGACCAATGAACATTCTTCGTGCATTCTCAGGTTCACCCCTTGGTCTTTTGTGCTTTGTTTTGTGCTACCTCATATTCCCTTTGGTATTTAAGTTTATCTTTGGAATCGATAATCACACAGGCTTTGATTCCTATATTTTTACCTTCATCCTAGTACATAGAACCACATAGATGCTTTCACACATGGGTATAGGAACCTGTGTAGTCTTTATGACAATGGTGGCATATAAATTTCCTGTTCCACCCCCTTTCCCTCCACTAATCTTCATGACATACTTCCACAGAGGTGTGTACATGTCTTTGGATTTTTGGGGATCCTCACCATCACTGTCATTTTCATTGTCTTCATTCCCTTCCATTCCTTCATCCTCTTGTCGTGGGTGGGAATCCCTCCTACGGACTTAGCATTTAAGGGCTCTAATCATGCATGCAAAAAATGACCATTTCAAAGGCTTCTACTCTTTCCTATTCTCCCAACACAAAACCCCACATTCATGCAATACAAAGGTGTAAACAGGATTCAGTAACTCTACCTTGATTCCTCCGTTTGATGTCGATCCCTTTGCTTTCACTCACTTTTTGATTGCAAGCCTCCTCCCAAAGTTGACCTGCATTCACACATGAACAAACAAAAAGCTGCGAACATGCATTTCATATACTAATTGCTGGGTTAGTTGTGACAAAATCATAAAATAAATATTCAACTTAAACACGTGATATGGCGGGATGGGAAAAGTATTCCTTTTTGTATTAATCTTCACAAGAGTAAACTTACAATATGTGGTCGGCACTGCTCCTCGAAACTGGTCCTGGGCTCCTCTTCAACTGTCCTCCAACTTCTTTGATCTGTACTTCTCTTTGCACAAGGATGGCTAAAGGTTGGGACAAGGGGAATGCTCAATTGGGTATAGTTTCTTTACTATGATTTTCCTCCTTTCAAATGGGACCTGTTATCCCCGACCTTTAGGGATAACCAGGAGATCATGTCTCGAGGCCCACAAGTCCTAGACATGGAGTACCGAGAGTAGGATTGATTTGAGAAGGGCCTTGGAGGGCCCATCCTTCTCTTCTTTCATCAGATTTGACTTGTCAGCAGCAGCAACATCCATCACCATCGGCCTGGTCTTGTATCGAAGAAGGATCTTGCTCCATGAGGTAATTGGTCTAGGTATCATGGTATGTGTCACTTTTGATCATTATAACCTTTAGATATATGCATCTTACTCCTTTTATTTCTAACAACTGCTTGGATCTTACATTGACCCACTTGACCATTGTTGAGGGTATTGATAGGTTGTCCTAGCAAGCCTGTACCCATAGGTTTTGGTTGGCCACCGGGGGGATTTCTGAAAAGCCATCGTTCGCTCCCATCATATCATCAATTTTTCATCTTATCTCCTGCTTATCTGTTCCATTCCCCTAGTCCGAGCATTAGGATGATCTGTTTGTGGGGTTGCACCTTATCTCGTGAGAAGAAGGGGCTAAAGGCCCAGAAGGTAAAAGCAGCTGGTAAAAGATAAAATCCATAAAAATGAAACCTAGATATGCCTCGCCTAGGGATCCCGAAGAAGGCAATAAAAGGCCTCTCAGCAAGAAACAAGAGGGACCCTCAGAAAATAACAAAACAAGACCTAGCGAAGAGGATAGGGGGTCTCATCACGAGCCAGTCTATTATGTTCATGGGTACCTAACAGCATGACATTGCCACTATCTGGTTATCACGCCAGGGCAGTGACCTTTGGTTGCATGGCCAAAGGAAAGGGGATCTCATCACGAGCCAGCCTTATCATCTCTGTGAAAGTGCTTGTGGGTAACACTGTCAGCTCTGGTCACCACACCAAGGCAGTGTCCTCTAGTTAGTCCTTGAAATAAAAAAGAGAAAAAGAAAATAAAGAAAAGAAAGAATAAAGGCAATAAAGGGCTTGGAAAAATTTCATCCATGACGGGTAAAACTCGCCTTCTACAAAGACACCCATAGGTAATATCATGCATCCCTGTCTTTCACTCTACTCGTATGTCTGGACATCCCTTATCCACATCACCTCATTCTACATGGCTTGGATGATACCCCTTGGGGACTTTCCTTTCCTTATGGATACTAGCCCAATAGGGTGTCTTGTCCTTTTCTTCAGCCTTGTATTGTAGGTCTTTGTAATATTTTTGAGCTATTGGATGATGTATCAAGGTTTTTATGCATATGTCTGATAATATTAATGATGAGACGTGATTAACATTGCTATGATCCCTGTGACTAATGAGCCCATGGAGGGCGAAGTTTTTGATGTGCAGGACCATGCCCGACGGACAGGTACCACATGGACCAGTACACATGGGGAGATGATTAGTTCGAACCTCCATGGGGCTGAAGAGCCCATCAGATGGTTGTTGGGACCCCATCAGGGGCAGAGACAAGACATTTCTTGATTGATCTTTTGCACCTGAGAAGAAGAAGGACGTTGCATCAGGGACACTTTGGCTGAGCCCAGCCTAAGGGGGTTGACCCACTTCCAGTGGAATGTCTCCCTTTAATGGCATAGGATGTCACCTAGGAGCCATTGACATCACCTTGAGAGTGTGACAGTTGGACAGGGTAGTTGGCATGTGTGGCATGATTGGGAGGCCCAAAGAGGGCCAACGTTTTGTCATTTGATGCTAGATTTTGCCCTAAAAGGGCTAACGTCTCCCTCAGTGGGGCTTGACGTCTTGCTTTTTCTCAGATAGGGTTTTAATTTGACAATTTAATGTAAAAACAATATGATTTTGTTCTGTAACCTTGTCGACTATTTTTAATGACCTAAATTTAATTAAAGGTCATGATACAGTATATATTGAGGAGTTTTTCCCTCATTTTGACATAACACACAACTCACTCTCTTGTGAGGTCTGATTTTTGCGCCCTAGTTGGGGTATTTCATCTTTTAAGTGAGGCGCACTTGTTGAAGGAAGGATTTTCTTGGCATTTTTGGCATTTCTCTTGAAGGAAGGTTTACAACTAGGGTTTGCATTGCTATTTCTTCATGATATGTAAGTGTATTTTCTGCAAAACTTCTTAATTGAATGGTTGTAGGTTTATATTCTTGCATTTATTATAAATTTACTGATTTAAAACCCTAGGTGACAAGCACACAAGTAGGTCCTTGTTTCATGTCCCCTAAAAGAGAAATATTCAGCCATTGAAGAAGGAAGGAAGAGCCTAGCCTTTACTATACTCTTTTCACTTCTTCCCTTGTGCTAGTTGTGCTTTTAAAAGTTAAGAAGGAGGAGACGTCCTAGGCCTAGTTTATCTACACCTAGGGCCATTCTGCTTCTATGGTTTGGTGATAGGGCCTTGCCATTGCAACACTCTCCCTCACCCTACTCTCTTGTCTTGACTTATCCTTTATGCTAGCCATTTTGCCAAGTTTGACCTAAGGAAGGAGGAAAGAGCACGAGGCCTTGCTTAGTGCAAATAGATTAGTGCCTTATCTATTGTGTTAATGGAGTCTCTTGTGTAAGAGCTAGTTTTGTTACTTCTCTAGGGGTGTAATCCCTTTTACTCTCTAGAGAAAACAAAAACTAACAAGGTAAATCTAGGAGGGTGTAAGCCCTTTTACTCTTCCTAGCAACCTTTGCAAAAATAGAGCTTAATCATAGATAACAAGGTAGAATTAATGGAGGATGTATGCCCTTATACTCCTCCAAGGGTCTAGATAAATTAATGCTTGAAACAAGAAGAAACCAAAAAATAAATGAAAAAAATTCTTACCAATTCCAAGAATAACATGAATAAACCCTTCTTTATCAAGTATATTCCACCAAAATACCAAGAACACACCTTCCAAGAGATAGTGCCTTAGTTATCTTAACCAATAGACAAAGTACTAACATCCAAGAGACATTCAAGAGAGAGATAGAGAAAAATGCCCAAGTAGGGAAACAATTTCAGCCATGTAATATGTAATTCTCAAGTGAGTTGTGATGAGAATGAAAAATGACAAGACCTTTATTTATATAAGGTCTTGTGAAACCAATTTGTCCACTTATCTAAAGTCAACCACAAATTAGGGAGGTCGACCTCCTCTATTTTCCCTTTACAATTCAAAATTATAGAATCATAAGTAAATTTCCCCTTTTAGGGGCGACGTCATGCACTAAAGGGTGACACTAGGCCTCTAGGAGAGACATTTTGCCTTGGGGTGAAGAACGTTGGGCCTCCAAAGGACATATGCCATGCCACTAAGTGTTCTAATGCATGTCAAGTCTCTTTCTCTCTCCATCAAACCATGCCACATCACCATCATCCATAAGAGACCCCATCAAAACCTTAGCCCTCATGTGATGTCTAAGGCATAGAATGTAACGTTTTTGGCCTTCCAAGGCCAACCTTGGGGTGAAAAAGGTTGGAACATGCTCATCATAGTGTCTAAGTGCCTCCAAAGTCAACATTCCTCTTCCCATGTGTCCAAGGAGAGGGGACACATCATCCAACCAGTGGGCTTCATGCCCTAATGAAGGTCCAAGTGACATTGTGCCTTCATGAAAAAAACTTCCACTTGTCAAAGCCCTGCAAAGACAAACAAATTCTCCCTCCAAGGGTCCACAAGTCACACATATCATGCCAAGTAAGCGATATTTAATAAAAGAACCACCCAAACATATGTATCAAATACCCCCTTTTCAAAATAAACAAATGCTCAAAGGCCTTATACAACTTGTCAAATTTAAATATGGGTGGGTTGTCATGGTGACTTGTTGGGTAGATCATTCCCCTCGTCAATGAGTGTTTCCGTAGAAGACCCTTTCTAAGTCATGTAAGAGAGTGTGAAATGGATGGGGGTGTAACTTTTGGGCATGGGGTTTCTTGACATACAATGGCTCATATTGTCTCATTTATGGGCACCTTTGTTGAGGGTGTGCTTTCTCTTGAGTTACCAACTATTTAGGTGTTATTTTTTCCAAACATCTTCTTAGCCATCTTTCCAATCCCTGCTTTTATTTATTTATAATTTGCTAGTCCCCTTTATAAGGTTTTCAAGCTTTAGAATTCACAATTTGGGACTAGGGCGGGCACTAAGTAAGTATAGCTCAAGTTGGACCAACTTTTGATGGTCCTTATTTGTTGTCTTCATTTTCTTTTCAACATTAGTTTCTTATTCTTTTATAACAACTGTTATCTTCCTCCTGGCATGTTACCCACCAAGTTGCACTAGGATGGACTTGCAATTGAGATGCCAAATATTGAACAAACACATGTTCAAAATTCAGAGTTCAAAGGTCTACTCAGCCATTATGGCCCCTTTTCGACTTTTTTACCGCATTTCCATACCCTTGTGGGGAGTTGTAATAAGATGAATTTATCATGATGAAATTGTCATAGACTTAGCCTCCTAAGACTTAGAGATGTGTGCATTAATCTAGAGTGACTTTTTTGCTTATTAATTATTCCTTGCTTGAATTAATTTTTAAGCAAGTTATAATTTATGAGGTTTTTCACTCATTTCCTCCAAAGCTAGAGTGTGTACTCATGGTTAGGAATTAGCTTGAAAAATATAATTCTATTATCTAATGTATATTACCATGCTAATCATCCTTCTAGAGTCTCATGGAAATGCGCTAAGTCCCCCTTAGATTTTTTTTAATGTTTTATGCAAAAATAAAATTTTCCACAAAATTGAGATATTTTATTTGTAAATAATTCCTAAGTTAAATAAGTGGTACTAGGATGAATTATATGCCTTAGGGGTATTCATTTTTGGACTTAGAATACCCATTTTACCTAAGTATCCACTTTGCGAGTGAAATTAATGAATTTTAATCACTTAAAAACAATTTTACTCACAAATAGTCAATAAAAGACAAAAAATCAGCAAATTCTATTTTTTGGGAAACATGTTGGGGACATGTTTCAAGTTAACTCACACTCACTTGAGTTGACCAAGCCTTGTTGACAACTATTTGGGAGTTGAGAGCGAGTTGGATGTTTTCAAACTTTAGTTATGGAAATATGTTCATGTGAGGTGCGCCCTCCTTGAGGAGAGGTGGCGCACTCATGAGGAGGGTTGCCCACCTCTTGAGAGGTGGCTCCCTCCCTCTTTCTCTCATTCTCACACTTGGCAAGTATTGGGGTTATATGAGAGGTGGAAGCCCATAACACTACACATGGCTCCTCTTTCCTTCACATGTGGTGTGTCCTTCCTCTCCAAGTGGTGTGCCCTCTTCTCTTAATCTCTCCACCCTCTTGGCTATTTATTGGAGCTTGCTCTCTCTTTGTAAACTAGATTGGTAGACCTAGAGTTATGTTTTTGTAATATGCTCTCAAGATATTGCGGAATAAATATTTGAAGACTTTGGAGGTCACTCTTGTTGTCTTGAGAAAATGTGTGGATGTCATTGTTCCATTTTGATGTGTTGAGGTTATGGTAAACTTTATTTCTTACAATTTCTTTGTTCATTTGTCCTTGATTAATAAGAACTTAGAAAAAGTTCTTGCATTTCTATATCTTGTTATTTCTAGCATATTTTGATCTATGATTACATGTTCTTCTAACTTGATTGACTTGTTTTCTAGATATTGTATGTAGGAAGTGGGTGCACCCACCTTTGACAAAGTTCTTTGCAAGATTGTTCTAAGTTTGCAGGGCCTTTGGATTGGAGGAGTGGAGAGCTCTGGCTTTAGTTCTCAATATCTTCAATTTCCTTCTATCGGAGCAACTTCACTCTACATTTAATCAAGATGACCCCATAGCCCAAGATTTGCTTCCGTCCAACACTATTTCTCTTGTATCTCATAAAATTTCTATTTCTCCTTTGGTTAATAGTTTTCATGCAAGTACTTAGATCTAGATTTCTTTTCAAATCCTTATTTATCTAAGTTAGCATGCAAAGTTAAGTTAGATCTAGATTGTAAATTCCATTTCGTCTTTTTAAGCTAGATCCTTCATAAGATTTTTTTTTTTAGCAAGCTATCTCTTTAAAATTTTAAAAGACTAAAGGTATATTTCTTTTAAAGTGATTTTACTTTCATATTTTGCAAGTTAAGTGCCTTTAAATTGTTGTTTTAAAACAACAATCAAATACCATAAGGAAAAAAAATTTCTAGCTTGCTTTTCTTAGTTAAATTTTGCTTGTTTTTACTAGTTTTTTCCTTAGATTTTTTTGGGTTTTTCTAACATATGTCCAAGACACTTTTGAAGTGTTTTTGGGCACTTTTCATTTTTGTTTGCCTGTTGTTTTGTAGTTTTAAGGAATAACCAAGGGGAAAATATGTTTATTTTGGGCCGATTTAGACCTTTCAGAACCCCCAAGAGCACCCCTTTTGATCAATAAACTCATTGTAAACACTGCAAAGACTTGTGACCCCCCTAATGAATGATCACAAGTCATTTTGAAAAAAATGATTATAAATCCATTAATAAAATCAATGGGGATACAAGCTCCCACTCCTCATCCCCCCTAGGGGGAACGATGCCTTGTGTGATTGTTTCAATTTTGCAATTTTGGCTCAAGTTTACAATTCACATCTAAAGGGAAAGCTAAAATAAACCTTAAAACTCATCACAAGCACCACAACACATTAGATTAGATTTCATTTTCATAGTTAGTTTAGCTAGTTTCAATTTCTTAGATTAGATTAACTTAGATTTCATTTTTGGCAAAGTAATTTTTAATTGTTAGATTAGTTTCAATTTCAGTATTTACCTTTTTGCATTTTCAATTTGGAAAAATAAACCAATCCCCTCAACTCCCCCTAGTATTGTTCCCGACCCTTCCTTTGCGACCTTAGTCTCGATCTTTGGAAGTAAGCTCATACATAATAGGGGTTGGTTAGTGTGGATTAGTTTGATTAGGGAAACCTTTTAAGTTGTTGTTGCTTTAATTGGAAATCACATAAAGATTGCTTGTGGAGTCAAATAAGAACTTTGTGATCTAGGTTCTCCCCATGTTGGACATCCGACATTTCTATTGAACTTGTTGGTGAAGTCATTTGGGCTTCGACAAGTTCTCAACAAATTCCAATTCGAGAGATAGCCTCTTAGAGGCCACATCTAGAATAGTTTTACTTTTCAGTAACACTTAGCACACATTGCACTTAAGGTGGCTTGCAAACACCAGAGTCACTTTCACAATAACATTAAACAACTTTTAATAAATTTACAAAAACACTTACAAATTCCATTTCATTTACATTTTTAGCAGCATTTGGTTATCTTGCAATAATTCACTTGGCACCGATCTATAATTTCCATATATTGCTTATCAATTTTCTTTTTAAAGCACTTGTACCTATTTTCAACTTACATCTTTCATGCAAGTACTTTATATACTTCGAAACTTAATCATCTGGGGACTCCACTTAATTCAAATTTGACAAAGTATTCTACAAGAAGGAACTCACAGGGCTTGGTTGATTTCATCCCTGAACTTGAAAAGTTTTATAGGAGGAGGTTAGACAAACTTTATTCTCGTAGAATCTCCTATCAACATGGATTAGAGTCCATTTTTGATATACACTTTCTTTTTAATAATTCTAGTTTAGTCTCTAATTTTTTTCAAGTAGAAATGGATGATTATTTTAGTCCTCTTGATTTTTCTGCAATAAATGGTTATCCACATGTTTTACCTGGAAAATCTATTGACAAATTACCCGCATTTCAGGGAAATAATGCTATCACTACTAAAGCTCACATCAAAGCCTTTTCTTTATGTATTACTAAATGGTGTAGTGGTGCATCATATAACCATGAGGATGTAAAAATGAAACCTTTTTACTGTTCTCTTGAAGAAGATGCATATGATTGGTTCTCTGGGTTAGATGACAAGTATGCAACCATCAAGGATTTGATTGATGCATTCATGGAGAGATGGGGTGATAATAAAGAGTATCGTCACTTGTTGGAAGAACTCTATGGTATAAATAAAAATGAAAATGAAACCATGGAAGAGTTCAATAAAAATTTTAATGATTTGGTTTCTACCCTTCACACAGATATTAAACTCCCAGCTGCTTCCATTATCATCTACTACATTGAAGCTTTCAATAGTGAGATGAGATATCAACTCAGAGATAAAGAGCCAACGAATTTAAAGATTTTTGAGGAAATGGCCATTAATATTGATAGAAATATGCAAGCATATGGAAAGTCCAACCTTCTCGGTTTCACAAGGGGTAGTACTTCCAAACAACATGAACCTAAAGATAAAATTGTTGCTTCAAATAGTAAGACTTCTTCTTCTGACCCTTTAAAAGAGTTGACATAAATGAAAGATATGGTGAAAGCCATGGGAGCTATCCATGCAACCCAATTGAATGCCATGCAGACTAGGTTGATTGCCATGGAAAGATATCAAGTTAATAGATTTCAACCTAGACAAAATAATGAAAGATGGCAAAATAAAGGTCCTTCTCAAGATTAGAGACCACCAAATCAGTTAGAAGTAATGAATATGGTTCAACATGAGGCTCCTCCTTTTTGTAGGGCTTGTGAGGAATTTCATGAGGAATCCACTTGCCCTGTATTTTGTTAGATTAATGAGCAAGGGTTTCTTGGAACAAATAAATTTGTTGGATATTCACGACGCCCAAATTTTATAAATAATGTAGGAAAAACTCACACTGTCACAAAATATAATTGGAAACAAAATAAGAAGACAAGTAAGAAGACAAAAGATCTAAAGATTGATAATGTGACTAGATTGTATGGTGAGAAGCCTGCTCCAGAGCATATATTAGAAATGGAAACATATAAAGGAGTAACCTACCAGAGGAAAGGGAATGATAATTTAAGTACATCACAACAAAACATTCCCAAAGAATTTACTCCCATCAAATATCTAAGTCTTGACTTGGGAACTTTGATATCAAACGCTAAAATTTTGGTTCCAGTTGCAGATCTCATTAATATACCTTCACAAAAGGATAAGTTGGTAAAAGCTATTGAAGGTCCTAATGAGAGAAGTATTGGGAAGTACAAGTCTAAAGAGCCTCATGAAGACATCCATGTTATCTTGCATAGTATGGATTGGACAAAGGAAGATCATCGACTTTTCTTTGTGTCTTTAATGATTAATGCTATTCTTTTGCACAATTGTATGTATGATTCATGAGATTCATCAAATATCATCACCAAGAATGTCATGAATATTTTTAATCTGAAAATCACAAGACCATATCATGATGTATGTGACATGGATTCTAGCGAGATTGATGTGCATTGAATAATTGTTGGTCTTCAAGTTAAATTGGCAACTTATCCTAGTATCACATTTCCCATGGACATACTTATGATTGATGTGCATGATGCATGGGGAATGATCTTATCTAAGAAGTGGGATGTTACTTTGGGAGGTACTATGCAAATGGATTTCTCATATGCTACTATTCCTTCTTCAGAGAATTCATTTGTTAAGCTTTATAGGGAGAAGGAAATGAAATTTCATGTTGAATATCCTAAAGAACCCATAAATGATTTTGTTTATCATGTGCATGACATGGGAAGTTATGAATAACATCTAATTTTATAGCACCTGTCACAGATAAATTTAAGGAATAAATCCCAAATGTTTATAATGTCTAGGACACCATGGATTTTTTTGATGGTTTTTTTTCTTGAAGAAGCTCCAAATGAAAAGGGTATTGATGTAACACCTTCAGAATTAGGAATAGGTTTGGATTTATCAACTGTGTTATCATTGTCAACATTAGTTTGTTAGCTATCAGATGAGTTAGATAGATTCTAGGATGAGTTGGAAATAATTTTTGGTCCATCCATTCTAGATGTCTTAGAACCTAGGGAAATTTATGTTGGTAAAGAGGATATCTTCAATGGACGAGACAAACATAAACAGTATAAAAAGAAAAGAAGAAAAAATGGAATAAATCTGGTAGAATATTATAAGGATGATGAGGAAGTTAATGATGAAAATAATAGTCAGCATTTCATCCCCATGGAGGAATATACCAAGCCTTTCAAGGAAGAATTAAAATCGACAAACATTAAATATTCTCGCTTGGCATAAAGACAACTTCACCAGAAAGGATTTAGAGAAACTTTAAGCAAATAGTTGAAAACTAAGAAAAATGGTTTACATCAGAATATCAGAAAGTAGGGTAAAGCGCATAAGTCTTCTGACAATTCATTTCATCTAGTTGGATGACATAAAGTTAAATCTTCTAGTGAAAGAGCTCCAGCTTGAATTGGTCTCCAACGTAGTCATCTGATTCCCATGGGGGCATCCTTTGTAACATTTCTCTATAACCCATCTCCTTTGTATATTACTTTCATGTCATTATTTCTTCCATGTATATTATTTCACTTTCTTCTTTTGCACTTTCCTTGTATATATATGTATATTCATTCAACTTATGTTTTATTTGATGGTTTCTATATACATTTGTTGTTGATACATCTGTTTGGCGAGATGTTTGTGATGTAAATTACAGATTCTAGATTCTCACATGCTCTATTTTCTTAAATATCAATCACACATCCCCATATGGAGCCAATGTTACCCACCAACTTGCACTAGGATGGACTTGCAATTGAGTTGCCAAAGTTTGAACAAACACTTGTTCAAAATTTAGAGTTCGAAAGTCCAACCAACCATTGTGGCCCCTTTTCGACTTTTTTACCGCATTTCCATACCCCTGTGGGGCATTGTAATAACATGAATTCATCATGATTAACTTGTAACACGATTAGCCTTTTTTTACTTATTAATTATTCCTTGCTTGAATTAATTTTTAAGCAAGTTATAATCTATGAGTGTTTTCACTCATTTCCTCCAACACTGGAGTGTGTACTCATGGTTAGGCCTTAGCTTGGAAAATATAAGTCTAGTGTCTAATGTATATTACCATTCTAATCATCCTCCTAGAGTCTCATGGAAATGCGTTAAGTCTCCTTTAGGTTTTTCCCAATGCTTTATGCAAAAATAAAATTTACTGCAAAATTGAGATATTTTAATTGTAAATAATTACTAAGTTAAATAAGTGGTACTAGGAGGCATTATATGCATTGGGGATATTTTTTTTTGGACTTAGAATACCCACTTTACTTAAGTATCCACTTTGTGAGTGAAATTAGTGGGAAACATCAGCAATAAAAGACAAAAAAATCAGCAAATGTTATTTTTTGGGAAACATGTCGGGGACATGTTTCAAGTTAACTCACCCTCACTTGAGTTGAACAAGCCTTGTTGACACCTATTTGGGAGTTGAGAGTGAGTTGGATATTCTTAAACTTTAGTTATGAATATCTCTCCATGTGAGGGGCTCCCTCCTTGGGGAGAGGTGGCACACTCATGAGGAGGGTTGCCCACCTCTTGAGAGGCGACACCCTCCATCTTCATCTCACTCTCACACTTGGAAAGTAATGGGGTTAGATGAGAGGTGGCAGCCCATAACACTACACATGGCTCCTCTTTCCTTCACATGTGGTGCACCCTCCTTGTCCAAGTGGTGCACCCTCCTCTCTTGGGCTCGCCACCCTCTTGGATATATATTGGAGCTTGCTCTCCCTTTGTAAACTAGATTGGTAGACTTACAATTATGTTGTTGTAATATGTTCTCAAGTTATCATGGAATAAATATTTAAAGACTTTGGAGGTCACTCTTGTTGTCTTGAGAAAATGTGTGGATGCCATTGTTCCATTTTGATGTGTTGAGGTTATGGTAGACTTTATTTATTGCAATTTCTCTGTTCATTTGTCCTTGATTAATAAGATCTTAGAAATATTCCTTTCATTTCTATATCTTGTTATTTCTAACATATTTTGATCTATGATTACATGTTCTTCTAACTTTATTGACTTGTTTTCTAGATCTTGTATGTAGGAAGTGGGTGCACCCACCTTTGAAAAAGTTCTTTGCGGGGTTGTTATGAGTTTGTAGGGCCTTTGGATTGGAGGAGTGGAGAGCTATGGCTTGAGTTCTCAACATCTTCAATTTCCTTCTATCAGAGCAGCTTCCCTCTACATTTCATCAAGAAGACCTCATAGCCCAATATTTGCTTCCATCCGACACTCTTTCTATCTTATCTCATAAAAATTTTATTTCTCCTTTGGTTACTAGTTTGCATGCAAGTACTTAGATCTAGATTATTTTTCAAATCCTTATTTATCTAAGTTAGCATGAAAAGTTAAGTTAGATCTAGATTGTAAATTCCATTTCATCATTTTAAGCTAGATCTATCATAAGAAAAACTATTTTTAGAAAGCTATCTCTTTAAAATTTAAAAGGCTAAAGGTAGATTTATTTCAAAGATATTTTACTTTCATATTTGGCAAATTAAGTTCCTTTACATTGTTGTTTTAAAACATCAATCAAAGACCCTATGGAAACAAGCTTTCTAGCTTGCTTTCCTTAGTTAAATTTTGTTTGTTTTCACTAGTTTTTTACTTAGAATTTTTTTGGGTTTTTCTAACATAAGTCCAAGACACTTCTAAAGTGTTTTTGGGAAAATTTCATTTCTTTTTGCTTGATGTTTTTTCAGGTTAAGCGAAAACCAAGGGGAAACTCTGTCCATTTTGGGCAGATTTGGACATTCCAGAACTCCCAGGAGCACCCCTTTTGACCAATAAACTCATTGTAAACATTGTAAAGAATTTTAATCCCCCTAATGAATGATCACAAGTCACTCCAAAAAAATTATTGTAATTCCATTAATACAATTAGTGGAGCTACAAGATCCCACTCTTCACCCCCGCTAGGGGGAACAATGTCTTGTGTGATTGTTTCAATTTTGCAATTTTGGCTCAAGTTTACAATTCACATCTAAAGGGAAAGCTAAAATAAACCTTAAAACTTATCACAAGCACCACAACACATTAGATTAGATTTTGTTTTCATAGTTGGTTTATCTAGTTTCAATTTCTCAGATTAGATTAACTTAGATTTCATTTTTGGCAAAGTAATTTTTAATTGTTAGACTAGTTTCACTTCCAGTATTTACTTTTCTGCATTTTCAATTTGGAAAAATAAACCAATCCCCTCAGCTTCCTTTATTATTGTTCTTGGCCCTTCCTTTGCGATCTTAGTCTCGATCTTTGGAAGTAAGGTCATACAAAACCGAGGATGGTCACTGTGGAGTAGTTTAATTAGGGAAACATTTTAAGTTGTTATTGCTTTAATTGGAAACCACATAGAGATCGTGTGTAAAGTCAAACAGGAACTCTAAGATCTAGGTTTTCCCCGTGTTGGAAATCCAACATCTCTATTGAACTTGTTGGTGAAGTCATTTGGGCTTCAACAAGTTCTCATCAAATTCCAATTCGAGGAATAGCCTCTTAGAGGCCACATTTAGAATAGTTTTACTTTTCAGTAACACTTAGCACAGATTGCACATAAGGTGGCTTGAAAACACAAGAGTCACTTTCACAATAACATTAAACAACTTTTAATAAATTTACAACAACACTCGCAAACTCCATTTCATTTACATTTTCAGCAACATCTGGTTATCTTGCAATAATTCACTTGGAATTGGTCTATAATTTCCATACATTGCTTATTATTTTTTTTTAAAGAACTTGTATCTATTTTCAACTTACATCTTTCATGCAAGTACTTTATATTCTTTGAATGTTTTTACTATAAGAAATTTTATTTGTTTCCATATATGTTGCTGGTGTAGATCTTGTATCTTGTTGATGTTTCTTAATAAACTCCTAGATTTCATTTTGTGCTTAGACTTAGTTCAAGCCTTAGATTATTTTTTTAGGGAATACCCCCCCTTGGCTTCGCTAGGAGTTTGCCTAGACAGAGGAGTTAAGGATCACGTGACAACACCTTGACTCGAGACTTGCCCCCAAGGACACACCTAGTGGATTGAAGATTTATTCCATGTTACCCAAGGTGTGTATAAGGCGGAAACAAGGTCGTCAAACCCTCTTCCCATGAAATGAGACCTACAAGTCCTTCTTGGGTTAGTAATACTTGAAAACCCAAAAGATGAGGAAACAAAGGGAAAATATCGTGGAAAAAAATAAGTATGGACGTGAATGGTACAATGACTTTTCAAGGAGACCCCAAAGTAGCAACCCTATCCCTGAGGGTGACCCACTTGTTAGGACGACGTGTCAACCACCAAGGTGAAATGAGGCAAAAGGTATAATTTCCAAGAAAAAAATTTCAAAATCAAGAAAGGACCCTTTGTAACATGTTTAAATGCTTCATTTATTATAATGACACTTAGCATAAAACCAGACTTGTTACCTCATGGAGCAAGACCTGTTGTCCTCTATGAGTGAAGTTGAATGTGGTGGATGTTGCTACCATCAATCAGATGGTAATGTGTCGTGAGTGAAGGGCTCTCCCTGTTGAACTGCTTCTTGGTACTCCATGTATACAACCTGCGAGCCTCGAGACATCATCTCCTTGGTTATCCCTAGAAATGGGCGATAACATCTCACTCCTATTCGAGGACATGTACTCGTCCTAGAGTGCATAAGAAACTCATCGTCTTGTGGTAAGACCTGTGCCTACACACACTGAAACAAGCAATGCGTTGGGTATCTAGGGTAGCACACTCACCCTTTGTTCATATGATGAAAAATTCAAAATTTCAACTAATCTTTAAAAGAAAATTTTGCATTTTTTCAAAAATTTCTAAACTAACATGTAATATGATGAAGGAAAATGATCATAACAAGTATGAAATAATGCAATTAGAGAAAAATGAAAAATGAGATATGACATAAAAAAATAAGTAGATGCAACTAAACTTTATGAGCAAGCAAATGCAAATTCAAGGGAAAACAAATGACCTACCTACTTACTTAGGGCCCGTGGCCCTAAAGAAGTCAAGTTCCTTTGATGTAGTGTCAAATAAGAGACCCATCAACTGGTAATGGCATCCTTCTCCCAATCATGGAAAACAAGTAATATGTTACCTTCTCGAACTTATTCTTAACAATGTAAGGAGCAAGCCATACAACTTTGTTCCCTTTATCATATTTTGGGTGTCCCTTCTTCTTATCCCACATGAGTGTAGGGCTTCCTTCATTAAATTTAATATAAGGTATGTTTTCAATGTAAGGTTGTGAAGGTGGTTTCACCTTGACCATATCTTTAATAGCTTGTTCTCTCTCCTTGTATTTCTTATCTTCTTCTTTCTTGAGTATCTTGATGGATCCCAGATATTTTCCTTGGAACTCTGTACGATTTTCTTTGTATTCATCTATCCTCAGAAGTACTGTATCTATGCAATATTCTAGTGCAAAAGACAAATCTCGAGGATCATATTCAATGATATGTCAAGGTACATTGAACTCACAATCACTGTGATAATCAGGGTGGTTTGGATCCATTACATGCTTCTTGACCACTTGCCAACTATATAGAATCTCAAAGTTATCATCACCCATGGAAATATGTGCATGAGTGAGATCCATGCTAAGAAAACCGCCAAGGGTGGCTACCCAACTCCTTGAAAAGAGCATGCCCCAAGCATCTGAAACATTAATCACTATTATGTTCATAATGAGGCTGATATGAGGGAAATCCTGTAAATACACCTCTACATCCTCTATGAGACCATGTATTTTCACCTTTTTTGAATTAATGCTGCAAACATTTCCATATGGGAGGCTTAAAGACATCACATTTGTTGAAGCTTCGGAATCCAACATACAATTATCCAAGCAAAGGCCATTCACACCCAAAGAAAGATAGAAAGGATGATTTTCTTCCCTTTTTTGTCCATGATACATGGTGTTCAAAATAACAAGAGGATCTTTTGCCCCATCTGGTACCTTTAATGTCTTCAAGAATTATTTTCTAATAGATGGGATATTGCACATTTCAACTGTAGGTACTGACATATTCATCTTCCCAATCATGGCCGACACATCTATATTTAGTCGAAGTTCTTCATTTGCTAGCGTAGGTTTTGGGAGCAAGTCATGCATCGATGGTGGAGGAGGTGGAAGCACTTCTTTTGTTGGTTGAGGTGGAGCCTCTTTTGATTGCGGTGGAGGAATTGGAGCTGGTGGTGGAGGAACTAAAGCTTTGTTTCTCCTTACATATGTCAAAATTTCCTTCTTCCTCAACTCATTCTTCGCGTTCTCATCTAGTTGGCTAATCATTCTAAGTCACCCTATTCTGGCACCCCTTTTTCTGAACTCCTCAAGTTGTTGTGTAATATCCACATACTCATCATCTTGAAGATAAACTATCATGTCAATGAAGTTCATCTGGTTTGAAAAACCTGAACCCTCATTCTCTGTCTATCTTGGGAAATCATCTTCTGAATGTGCTCCATTATAGGGAAAGCACCATGGAAATTCTTCTGTATTGACCATTCCAACTGGATTCAAAGTGTTGGGAGTCGTTGCCTCTTGTTGAGGCGTCGTCTTCCATTCCGTGTTTGGTTGTCTGAAAAACTGAGGTCTCAGAGAAGACTGATTTATCTCCAATGTTGTCAATCTATTCATAATCTAGTTCTAACTTTGGACAAACTGAATATTCATCTGATAAAAATTCTGAACCAGGAGAGTAATTGGGTCCAGTGCAACACTTATTGAGGTCTTTGTTTTGGCCTCTACCTTGGCTCGAGAAAACTGGAAGGGTTCAATATTTGAGCTGATGAGATTCTCCTCGATCTATGCACTATATTCTTTGGCCATTGCCAAAGTTTCAGGTGTTTTATCCTTCAGAACAAAACCAATTTGTCCTTCAAAAGAATTCATGTAGAGGACACAAACAACTATTGCTGGTGGGCGTAGCTCGGTCAGGATTTGATCATACAATTTATCAAATCTAGTATCAAACTCCTTCACTGTTTCGTTTTCCCTTTTCTTGATTTGATTGAATTGTGATAATATCATTCCACTGTCTTTCTTTGTTGACCATATGCTTTTGAGCAATTTAGTGAAATCATCATAGGATGCCAAATGATTATCAGGTAGCCCTATGAACCTCCTTTGGGCATCTTCGATAAGAGACATGGATAATAGTCTAATCACAACGACTTCATGTTCCACAACTTCATTCAATAAGGCCACACCTATTGCGTATAGGTGGTCTTCTAGTGTCACCACATAATTTCCAGTGAAATTTGGAAACCATTTATGGATCTCTTTGGGCATAAAATTGGGATATCCAACAAAGGTGGCTAATTTTAATGGTTTGAAAAGGCCACTAAACCAAGTGTGAGCCATTGTATTGAGGGGAAGGAAACCTTGGAACAAGGTTTTGACAACGGGGGAGTTATGAGGAGGCTTTCTTCAGTAAACCTTAGAAGGTTTGAATCTTCACAGGGGAAGAGTTGATAGGTTTTAGGATGGTGGAGTTTCCAGATGAGCTTTATGAAAGACTCATTAAGAAGGGAAAGGGAACTTCCCTCAACTGGAGTCACCAGGAAAACTACGGGTAAAGTCTTTGGGATCAAAGCTTACCAAAGTGTCATTAGGGCTTGAAAGAGGATTCAAAATCCTCCCCAACAATGGCACCAAAATGTTATCGCATGGATTGTAGATTGGTCAAAGCCCAACCCAAGTCATAAAGATGAAACAACTATGGGAGTACCTACTCGCTGTCACCTTAGATAGACACTTCCCTCGCTTTAGTGATGATGAAATTGTTGATGATTTCACCTATGTGAGACATTCCCCATCTTACAAACCTGTGAGATGTGGATCATTGCAGCTATGTGAGTCTTTCTCCATATTACAAACCTGATAGAAAGCCCCTAAGAAGGGTATGTGGTTCCTACCCGAGACAGAGTTGGAACATAGAGATGAGCTCCTCCATTCAGAGAGTTGAGAAGAACTCCAGATGATTATCTAGTGAGAAAGGTGATCTGTTGAGTTATACGTGCCTATTGCCAAGCACAAGGTGAACGTGTGAAATCCCAAAGTGTTGGGTGCATCCTCATGTGAACAGAAATGAAGATGATGTATTAGCCTCCTTTGAGAAGGAGAGTTGACGAGAAACTCCAGATGATTCTCCTGTGTGAGGCAGTGGGAAAGAAGATCTGTAGAGTGGACATGCCTGTGGACGAGCACATGTGAACGTGTGAAGATATGGTTTTTCTATGTAATGTAGTGAACCAGAGATATGGACATCCCTATGGATGTGCCCCTAGTGGATGAGCACTAGTGGGTGTATCAGATCCCTTGCTCTATTGTTCAAGAGTCAGACCTACCTGTAACCCTAATTGTAATGCAAAGGGTATAGGTCGGCCCCACCTTAATGTGACCAGTAATTAATGTAAAAGATAATTAATCTGGTTAATATTAATTATATTATAATCTAATGAGGTCGGCCCTGTTGTGCCAATAGACACTTCTGTTGATAGGTTCAGTTTAGTATAAGTAAATGTAGATTCTCCATTGTGGAATCATATCTTCCATGTGAGTTTGGAAATTTCAACAAGTACATCTACTTGGTAAAAGGTGCGCACTTCTTTTGGGCACTAGCCTTCTAGGGTTTGAGCACCCTCTTGTGTGATAGGTATTATTGGCGGTGAAGGTCTCTCTCTTGAAGAATATAACAAAGTATTTGGCTGTGTTTTCTTCCCTTGTTGAGAAGGGTTTCCCATGATACTTCTTGTGTTCTTGTGCATGGTGTTTCTTCTTGTGATCTTGGTTGCTACAACATTATTGTTTATGGTTAAGACAAATGCTAAAATGGAATGAACTTCATGCTTAACCTAGATTATTGAAAAATCAACATGGAATCAGAGCATATGTCTTCAAGAAACCATTGCACAAGCTACAAGCTTTTACCAGTCATCCCTCCTCTTTTGCAGAACCGTACGACCCTCCTGAAGTTTCCAGAAAATCCGTACGACCCTCTTTTTTGAGTGTTTTAGAACTTGGAACTTGGACGTTGGGTATAAAATTACCATAGGAGTGTATGACCTCCTTCAATGCACCTCTAACAAGCTTTAGATTTCATTTATGAGCATTTTGACTTTTTGGCCCTAGGGTTTCTAGGGTTTTGCTAATTTGTGCAGAAATTTCAGAATTAGGGTTTATGCAATTCCTTTAAGGAGCTCTTCATCTCACTAGTGTTATCATATCTTTCAAAGGATTATTTTGGCAGTCATAAGTCCAACTAAACCTAAAATTTCTAGCCCATCCTAGCCATTAGGTTTACTAGCCAAGTTGACAAGGGTTTGTGAAGAATTCAAAAAATGAGCAAAATCATAATGGGAGGAAAATATTGATGATTCAAGCAAACTCAGCTCCACGAAAACAAGACCTCAAAGAAATGAAGACATCAACATATTAGCACCCTCAGGTATGCACTTGTATATTTATTATTTGTATCATTGTCATGAGGGTAATTGCAGGAGGAAGGAACCTTTTTGAAGTCATGGATCGAGATGGATCTCAGTGCATTCAGAGGAACAACACACTAGAAGTGAAGACTCTAGGTTTGATTATTATAATTTTCATTCCTCTAACCTATATTTCTAAAGTTTGCTACATTACAAGTAGGTGTTGTAGCCGTGACAACATTCCTTAAATTGTTTTGATTCTAGAGATGTACTCATTATTCTCCTTTAGGATATATTCTTTTGTTGGTTCGTTTTTTTTTCTTGTTCCGGATAGGTTAACAAGAAAGGAAGATGTTTATCCCCCAAAGGGAGTCACTTGACTCAGAGGGAGTCAAAACTATTTGAGAAAGAGGAAGAATAGAACCATCATTGAGGCAATCAATGCAATAATGCATGATCATAATCCTTCTATGATTCTATGGGAAGAAGCATGCATGACACAATATATGTTCAGAACAAGAGTCTTCACCAAACTTTGAAAAAAATAACTCCTGAAGAAGTATTCACCAGAATAAAGCTTGAGATTGAACACTTCGGGTTATTTGGGTGCCTCGTGTATTTTCATGTACCCAAAGAGAAGAAGTCCAAGATAGATCCTTTAGAAAGAAAGGATACAGTGAATCTCCAAATACATTCCATATCGACATCTCTGGTCAAAGACAGGTTGAGACAAGCAGAGACATTGCCCTTGAAGAAGAGATAGTTTTTCAAAGATCCAGAGAATCTCAGATGGAGATTGACAATGAGACAATACCTTCTCCCTCTTCAGTAGTTCAGAGGGAGACAAACAATATTCCAGTTGATCCAGTTTCTCCAGTTGATATGTTCAGAGATATTGCATTAGGGCATAAAAGGCCTACCTAGACTCACTCTGCAAGAGGCAAAGAAACATACAAGCCTCTCAAGGCAAATCCCGAGAAAGCAAAAGAGATTTTCAAGCTATCCTTCAATCATGAGCCACTTCATTGATGTTGAGCTTCTTTGTCTTAGAGAAGCAACAAGAGAATAGGTATGTCAAGATGCCATAACAAAAGAATACCAGTATATTTTAAAGAATGATGTATAAGAAATTATTCAGGGACCAGAAGGGAAGTCTGTGATAACTTCCAAATGGATCTATAATATCAAGCATGCAGCTGATGGAAGTGTTGAGAAATAAAAAACGAGATCTATAGCCAGAGGTTTCTCACAAATAGAGGGAGTTGTCTATGATGAGACACTTGATCTAGTGAACCCGATACACTTCCATCCGTACTACCATCCATGATTTGGAAACTATATCATATAGATAGATTCTTGATGAGTTTGGATTTCAGCAAAGTGTTGTTGATCAAAACCTATATCATTACAGTGTTGGTGACAAGATCTTGATGACTTATTCAGAAAGCCTTGTTGTTGGATATAAGTAATCCTTGACTTCTGAATTTGAGATGAAGAATTTGAGTATGATGCACTACTTCTTGGGACAAGAAGTATGACAAAAGACCGATGAGATGTTCTCGAGTCAAGGAAAATATACAGTGAAAATATTAAATAAGTTCAATATGACAGAATGAAAAATCCACCGTGATGGATTTAAATAAGATTGATGATGATTCAGACGAGACTAATCCACAGTTGATTGGATCACCGATCTATCTGGTTAACACCAGACTTGATTCATACCATGAAGTGAATGTGCTTAGTCATTTCATGAGTCAACCGAGACAGACTCACAAAAAAGAAAAAAAACATGTATTGAGATATATACGAGATATGGCCTGAGATATGCCTTCAGTGTGAACTTGAGTGTGCAGCATATGCTGATTCAGATTGAGAAGAAATTACAGTGGGTCGAAAAAGCACATCCGGTTGATGTTCTATTGTGAAGTTTGCCATGGTTTCCTAATGCAGCAGGAAACAAAACTCTATGGCCTTGAGTACCACAGAGGCAGAGTATATAACATTGAGTGTGCGAAGCAATGTGGCTTCACAAGATTCAAAAAATATTTACTTGACCATGAGATGGATCCTATGATGATAACCAAGAGTCATGAGTAAATCTCCTTGAGAACCCAATGTTTCCTGATGGATCAAAACACGATGATATGAAATATCCTTACATCAGAGATATGATGCACAGGAAAATCGTACACATGCAGTACCTTCCTACACATGAGTAGATTGCATATATCTTCACCAAATTAACTTCGTGAAGAATGGCTCCCTAGTTGAGAGGGAGTGTTGATGACTCCAGCCAAGACAAAATTCAAAGTACATCAGTGTGAGACTTGTCATGATAAAGAATGCCTCACTAGTTGAGAGGGAGTGTTGATGATTACAGCTATGTGAGACACTATCCAGCTTACAAACTTGTGAGATGTGGATCATTGCAGCTATGCGAGTCTTTCTCCATCTTACAAACCTGAGAGAAAGCCCCTAAGAAGGGTACGTGGTTCCTACTTGAGACATAGTTGGAACGTATAGATGACATCCTCCATTCAGAGAGTTGAGAAGAACTCCAAATGATTATCCAATGAGAAAGGTGATCTGTTGAGTTAGACGTTCTTATGGCTGAGCACAAGGTGAACGTGTGAAATCCCAAAGTGTTGGGTGCATCGTCATGTGAACATAAATGAAGATGATGTATTAGCCTCCTCTCAACAACATAGTTGACGAGAAACTCTAGATGATTCTCTTGTGTGAGGCAATGGGAAAGAAGATATGCAGAATGGACGTGCCTGTGGACGAGCATAGGTGAACGTGTGAAGATCTAGTTCTTTTGTGTAATGCAGGGAACCAGAGATATGGACATCCCTATGGATGTGCCCCTAGTGGATGAGCACTAGTGGGTGTATCATATCCCTTGCTATATTGTTCAAGAGTCAGACCTGCCTGTAACCCTAATTGTAATGTAAAGGGTACAGGTCGACCTCACCTTAATGTGACTAGTAATTAATGTAAAAGATAATTAATCTGGTTAATATTGATTATATTATAAGCTAGTGAGGTTGGTTCTATTGTTCCAATAGACACTTATGTTGACAGGTTGAGTTTAGTATAAGTAAAGGTAGATTCTCCATTGTGGAATCATATCTTCCATGTGAGTTTGGAAATTTCAGCAAGTATATCTACTTGGGAAAATGTGCACACCTCTCTTGGGCACTAGTCTTCTAGGGTTTGAGAGACCTCTTGTGTGCTAGGTCTTATTGGTGGTGAAGGTATCTATCTTGAATAATATAGCAAAGGATTTGGCTCGGTTTACTTCCATTGTTGAGAAGGGTTTCCCAGAATACTTCTTGTGTTCTTGTGCATGGTGTTTCTTCTTGTGATCTAGATTGCTACAACATTATTGTTTATGGTTAAGACAAATGATAAAATGGAATGAACTTCATGCTTAACCTATCTTATTGAAAAATCAACAGAAATCACCACAAGGGGGGAATTCTGGTGTGTGGTGATTTTTGGTGACCCTAGGGGGATTGAGATGAAAAGTGTGAGAATGATCAATGGACAACCATACAGTTCAATATTTGAGAAGGGGTAAGACTTAAGAGTGAGTCTTGTAGATGTTAAATGGTTACCAAGTATTTTGTACCTACAAAACAATGTTAGCCATGCCCAAAACAAGACAAATGATGGAGATAAAAGCCCTAAACCAATGGAATCAAGAAAGAAACCTTGTTGTCCCAAAATGTAGCATTATGGAAATATATAAATAAAAAACAAAGGATGTCAATAGATACAATTCTAACCATAAAAAACCTAGTACAATATGTTAGAAATAAAGCTAGCAATGACTAGTGGTTAGTAGCAAACAATTTCTATTGCAACAAGATCTAACCACATAAATCAACAAGTAAACCATCCAAATGATAGCCAATAATTAGTATAACATTAATATAGGTTCACAAGTAAATTTCAGCGATATAATAGTGAACAAAAATTGAAAGAAAGATGATTTTGCAACATCCCTAATGGTTGTAGCATTAATTTATAATAGCGGAGAGAATTACTTGGCCAAAGACTATGCCCTTAGGGCACAATAAATCTTATAGCATATAGAATCAATTCCAACTTAGACAATTGCATTATCTCAACATTTCATGTATACCAATGCAATGATTTTATATCTTCAATGAAAATAGATTATTGCATTATCAATTGGGTTAATGGAGTCTCTTGTGTAAGATCTAGTTTTGTTACTTCTGTAGGGGTGTAAGCTCTTTTACTCCCTCGAGAAAACAAAAACTAGCAAGGTAAATCTAGGAGGGTGTAAGCCCTTTTACTCCTCCCAACAACCTTTGGAAAAATATAGCTTATTCAAAGATAATAAGGTAGACTTGATGGAGGGTGTGTACCCTTATACTCCTCCAAGGGTCTAGATAAATTAATGCTTGAAACAAGCAGAAACAAAATAATAAATGCATAAATTCCTTACCAATCCCAAGAATAACATGAAGAAACCCTTATTTATCAAGTATATTCCACCAAAATACCAAGAAAAATCCTTCCAAGATATAGTGTCTTAGTTATCTTCACCAATAGACAAAGTACTAGCATCCGACATTCAAGAGAGAGATAGAGAGAAATTCCCAAGGAGGGCGAAAATTTCAGCCATGTAATATGTAATTCTCAAGTGAGTTGTGATAATAATGAAAAATGAAAAGACCTTTATTTATATAAGGTCTTGTGCAACCAATTTGTCTACTTATCTAAAGTCGACCACAAATTAGGGAGGCTGGCCTCCTCGATTTTCCCTTTACAATTCAAAATTACAAAATCATAAAGTAAATTTCCCCTTTTAGGGGTGACGTCATGCCCTAAAGGGTGACACTATGCCTCTAGGAGAGACATTTTTCCTTGGGGTAAAGAACGATTGGCCTCCAAAGGCCATATTCCATGCCACAAAGTACTCTAATGAATGCCAAGTCTCTCTCTCTCTCTCTCCATCAAACCATGCCACATCACCATCATCCATGAGAGACCCCATCAAAACCCTAGCCCTCATCTGACATCTAGGGCATAGAAGGTGACGTTTTGGGCCATCCAAGGCCAACGTTGGGGTGAAAAAGGCTAGAACATGCTCATCCCATGGTATCTAAGTGCATCCAAGGGAAATTTTTCTCTTCCCATGTGTTCAAGGAGAGGGGGCACATCATCCAACTTGTGGGATTCATGCCCCAATGAAGGTCCAAGTGACCTTGTGCCTCCATGAAAAATAATTCAAGCTGTCAAATCCCTACAAAAACAAACAAATTCGCCATCCAAGAGTCCACAAGTCATAGATATCATGGAAAGTAAGACATATCTAATAAAAGAACCACCTAAACATGTGTATCGAATCCCCTATTTTCAAAATAAACAAATGCTCAAAGACCTTATACAACTTGCCAAATTTAAATATGGGAGGGTTGTCACGATGACCTATTGGATAGATTATTCCCCAAGTCAAGGAGTGTTTCCCAAGAAGACCCTTTATAAGTCATGTAAGAGAGTGTGAAATGGATGGGGGTGTAACTTTTGGGTGTTAGGAAAATTATATGCATAATTCACTGACATTAAATTATCTTTTTTTTTTTTTTTTGTATCTAGGGGAATCGGTAACTACGGTGGTATCTGGCTACCACGTGACACGGGGTCGAATCCTTGTCGAATGCCTTATAACTCCTAGGGAGAACCACACCTCCCGCAAGCCTGGCCTTCAGATAAGACGAGGTTTGAACTCGTGACCTGCTTAGCAACACAAATGCCTTAACAATACATCCGCTGACCACTTGACCGCACCCCTACGGGCTCATTGACATTAAATTATTGACCAGGAGGTGTCAACTGAATTATTTGAAGATAATTTTGTTACATTTTATCATCAATACAAGTTTCGTAAACTTATGAAGTGTTAGGCAAAATATATGCAGAGTTGAGTCTTGGAAGTGTTGGAAGATAAATTGTCACACCACACTTGCAGGAAAAGTAAACACACCCAGAGTCAACTATGTGCAAGAAAGTTTCTACTGCATGGATGAATTTCTCAGTGAGGAATTACATGTAAGGTATGTGTAGAAATGTAGTTTTAAGCAGCTTATATATAGTTCGGAAGGGTACTCTATTTTCTGATCAAAACCAACTAAAGGACTGGAAGCAAAGCATGCTTACTCTTGAACTTACACATCTAATTGTATTCTTAAAGAAAATCTAAAAAAAAAACTTCTTAAGAAAAAACTACGACCTCTTGAGATCAATATTATCCAACATGAGCTGTGTGATAGAACCCCAAGTTGGCTTAGTTAACAATACTCTGCAAGCTTCTTTATGTCGATATTAACCTCAAGAAAAATTAACATGGACTAACATAGAACTAATTCTCACTGCACACGACATGAAATAGAAATTGCAATGCAGAAATAAAATAAACTCACACAATCGAGAAATAACTATTTGGGAAACATATACCAAAGAGGGGAGCCTACCTCTCTTGGCATACACTTCCAATGATCTTCCTTACATTTATACATATGGCTTTCAAAATAAAGAAGGAAAATGGTTACAACAAAATGAGACCAAATCCCAAATACATGAATCTACAACCATCACAAACTTGATTAAGGTAATGGAGGTTACTTAATGGTTGTTGGATATGTTTGAATAATATGGAATCCAAGAACATAATCTTTGACAAAACCACATTCCCAAATTTGTCCACAAGAGGCGTAACTGCAGGAATTAGGGTGCTGCAGGATTTCTTGGAAAATACTCCTTGAAGATCCACCCTTATCTCTCAAACCATTTCCAACTTTGGAAATCATCCTGTAAGGAAACTGGACCCTTATGCACAAAACCCATGTCTTGTATTTTTGATATATATCTTCATCTTCCCAGAAATTACATCGGAAGTTGGCTATTTGAAACTATTTACAAATTTTGATTATAACTTGGAGACTCACACGTGCGACCTAGGCATGATCTAATGGGTATATAACTATCTAGGAGAATCCAACTATGATATCCATCTATCCATTTCTTTATTGGACATGTGGAAGTATGAGGAACAATGATGGTGTTACAGGAATGGTGTTGCAAGAAACCTGGAACCCATTGTTGCAGGGTCGCATCATTGAACTAATAAGACCATCATTAGAAAACCAACTTATAATTCTCATTAATTCACTATAAATGAAGGAAATACATGATAATTAACTACTTGAACATATGGGGGTGTACCATGGTGCTTTTGTGAATATTTATGGTAGGAGTAACGATAAATGAGTAAAGGGTGAGGTAAAATGATCAAAATGAATGATTTGAATGGCGGAAAAAGATGACATATTGGCGACCCAACATCTCCCCCACACTTGATATTTGGCATGTCCTCATGCCAATGTAGTAGGGAACTAATGATCTCATAGTCAGACAAACCTAATCTACTTTGACTATACTTGCTTAATGGGCTTAGCATATTCTGTATGGTAGTCAAAAAATGATCAAATATGGACATGGTAGGTCAATAAGGTGACGTGTAAAAGATTCATGTTTAGAGAACCGATTTCTCATCATTTTCGAACCTACTTTAAAGACACCTACAAAATCCTGTTGCTTATCTTGGTTGTATTTTACTTTTGCATATTTGTATTTGGTGATACTTTAGATAGCATACTAAATATGACATTGTATATGTTGTTCTATTGTTTTTGTTTAGCCATACTTGTGACATATCTTATGATGGTGGAGAACAATGCTCTATGCCCTTGTCCTGCTGAGTGGAATCCTCTATTCCGAATTTTTGTCCTAGTGAACCATATTTATATCATTTAACAAAAGCAACAAAAACTGCCATAATACTAATTATAGCCAAAGTGTGTTGGATAAAAAATGGAAAGGATCATGAATGAAGGGAATGGTTTTACAACGATAGAGTAGAATGATGAGGGGGTTAAGGATGAGAGATGAAGCATATAAAAAAGGTAAGTTACAAAGTGAATGGAGACATACAATATATGAAGGTCAATAGTCGGTTATCATAATTCCCTACATTTTTAACGAATGAACAAGTTTCAAATGTGGTTTTACCTAAAGTTTACTTTCATGAAAGCTTGGACTGCAAGAAGGAAATTTTAGCTTCTGGTACCTGGTACGAGATATGGAACTATATGTGCTGCTAAACTGAATTTGATGGAAATTGAAGCACTATGATAATTTTGCTACACGAACAGAGAAATCTGTTGCAGAAACAAAGAATGTTTTTGCAAGAATAGAGAAGTTTGTTGCAGAAACAAAGAATTCAGCTGCAGGAATGTTGAGTGTGCTCTGTTGTAGGAAATCATCCCTTTGACATCATGTTAACTGCCAAACCCTTGCTGCATCTTATTTTTCATGTGGTGTATGCTATCCCCATTTTGTGGGATAACTAAGGAGATCATGTCTCGAGGCCCTCAGGTTGCATATATGGAGTGTCAAGAGACTACATGACCAACAATGTCCACTTGCACATATGGAGACCCTTCTCACCACCAAAAAGATCAAGATTTTTAAGATGGCATCCAACACACCAGCTAACTTCCAAGAGGCACCGGGCCTTGCTCCATGAGGTACAAGTCAAGTATTATGGTTAGTGCCATTTCAATATTTGAGGCATTTTGAGTATGTTGTATCTTAGACCGCTTTATATTTCATGGAATATACTTGGACATTATGCTTTTTTTCTTGTTTTACATTGGTGGTTGACATTGCTCCCTAGTAAGTGGTCTCCCTCGGGAATGGGTTTTCTACTAGGAACTCCCTTGAAGATCCATCGTACCTTTCCCAACCATATTTACTACTTTCCATCACCTAAAACCCCCCATTTCCTTGTCTCTTGGGATTTTAGAGTGTATTGACACAAGAAGGGGTTGTCCCTCATTCCATGGTAATAAGGGGTTGAAGACCCAAAGGGATTGTTGTTGGATAAAAGATAAAATCCTATATATAAACCTTCCAGATGTTTCGCCTAGGGATACCCTGACAAATCAATGAAACGCTTCTCTGTAAGAAAAGGGGACCCACAAAAATAAAATATAGTGAATGCTTAAGAGGTTAGTTGGAGGATAGGAGGTCTCATCACGAGTCGACCTATCATGATCATGGGTATCTAGCGGTATGACATTACCATCACCAAGACAGGGTAGTGGTTCTCAGTTACACAAATGAGAGAAAGGGGGTCTCATCACAAGCCAACCTTCTCATTTCCGCAAGGTATTTGTGAGTGACATTGTCATTATATGGATACCACGCCAAGACAATGGCCTTCAACTCGTCCTTTAAAACATGAAAGAAACAAAGAATGGAAAGATGATGGACTTGGAAAAAGTGCATTGCAAACAAAGGTGCCACACACCCTCTACAAAGGCACCCATGAATGAGACACTACAACCCCTTGTATGTCATGAACCCCATGCCCAGTGAGTCTTGATCCATAACCACTTCATCTACTTCACATGGCTTAGAGAAGGATCACTTTGGAAACACTCCTTGACCTAGGGAAAGATCTACCCAATAAGACACCTCGTCAACCCCCCATATCCAAGCTTGGCAAGTTGTATAATGTCTTTGCGCACTTACTTGTTTGATTGAGTAATCTTTGATGCACATGATTAGGTGGCTCATTTATTGATTTGTTTTACTCACCATGATATTTTGACTTGAGATCCTTGGAGGATGTACTTATTTGTCTTTGCAGGACCTAGTTGGTGGACATTTTTGGAGGAACAAGCCTAGCTTGGGCTTCCATGGGGATTGAAGCCCACAGGTTGGATGCCAAGGACCCACATGCCAGATCATGATGACTTTCCTTTGGAGGCCTAGAATACATCATGGGTGACATGACCTAGCCCTAACATGCCAAATGTTTTGCAGAGGAGAGGCAAAATGTCATTTTTGGAAGCTTGACGTCACCTAGAGGGCTAGGATTTGGTGGTGAAGGTGTTGTTTGATGACATGTGGCACGTTTTGAAGGAAGGAGGTTTGAATACCATCAAGAGAGGACTTGTATGAGTGACAAGTGGCCTTTGGAGGCCTAGCCATGCATCTACTACCCCAACGACTTCTTCAAAGTGACAAAACGTCCCCTAAAGGGGTGACGCTACCTTATTCTAGGGTTTCTTTTGTGTAAAAGTGAATTTTAAGTGAATTGTTTAATATTATTTTGTTGCAATGGGTAAGATAAGGGTTGTGGACCCCTTATCTTATTTTTACCCTTTCTAATGTGGACAAACTATGTGAATGACATTTTGTATAAATAGAGATCATAAGATCTCATTTTGAAACACAACTCTCCCAGTTGGGGAGGCCTTGGACTGAAATTTTCACTATCTTTGAGTATTTGTCTCTTGTGATCTTGTGTGTGGCTATATTTCTTGGTTATTTGTTGGTGGAGGTATGTGCTAGCCTTGGAAGGATTTTCCTTTGCTATTCTAGTGGTTTATCTTAACATCTTTTCCTTGAATTGGTAATAAAATTTGTTTGTGCTATCATTTGTGTTTCAAGTCAAGGTTTATTGTTGATAGATCTAGGTGGGAAGTATAGGGGAATACACCCCCACCTTAGCCTCCATCATAATTTTTCTTAAGTATTGTTGATTTAGCAAGGGTTTACTAAGAGATATATAAGTGCATACACCCTCATAGTCTAAACCCTAGCTAGGGATACTTGCCTTAGGGAGTAAGAGGATTTACACCCCCAAGGAAGGTAGTGCCTCTATCTTATTATTTTCTTGACTCCATTAACCCAACCATTAAAGGAACTAGTCATCACTTGTTGCATTGGAGAAATAAATTGTTGCCTCGGTAAATGTGAAAAGTTAAGGTTTTGAAGTTCTCCCACTTTGATTTTGTTCTTTGAGCCCTAGGCTCTCTTACCTCATTGAGGCGTCCTCTTTCACCCACTAAAACTTGTTGTTTTTACAGAACTAACCTACAACCATTAGGGCTGCAAAAATCTAACCATCTAACCCTAGATAACTCCTAAACTAACCCTAGGAATTGGCTACAACTTTGCCCTAACAAACTACTAACCCTAGCACACTTTTTGAGCTAGTTGGAAGTAATTTTCATTGGATGATTTTTCTATTATAAGACTTGGTTTTATACAACCATAAGGCTGATAAATATCAATGTAGTAATCGTTTCTTTGCAGCCTTTCTTTTATGTTAAAGTCTCTCTCTTTCATTCTTGAGTTAAACTAGTTTTTACTAGCTTGTCTCTTGCTTACTTAACTAGAATTTTAGCACTTATTGTGAAGCTCTTATTATATTTTATACGATGATATAAATATCAATGATTGTTGTTGCAATTAGGGACAAAAATATTAACTTTCTTGTCCACCTAACATACTATATGTAAGTGTGGCTTTTCTTGTGTCTTGGGCAAGTACAAACACTTTTGCAGGTGCCGAAAGACTTGGAAACCTTAAACCACCCAGAGACGAGTCATCAAAGCCAATTTTCTCTTCCATAATTGACCTTTAGGGGGATACTTATTCCTTCCCTTCCATCTATCTCAATCCCCCCAGGGTCACTAGGATCACCTCCCTAGAGTGACCTAGTCACCCTTGAAGCGTGAGACATATGTCGAGGTGACATTGAGTATAGTGTCCCTTAGTTTTCGCCACTTGGTGGTTGGTTTGAGATTTTCCCAACCTACAACTTGTGTGATAATGGTGTATAATGTTGGCACTCATTGAATATATGACCAATTTCTATAGGAAATTAGAGGAACTGGAACAGAGTCTGCTCTAGGAACCTTTTGCAGGGACAAAGACTGCTACAAGAGTCTTCTACACTAGGTTGTTGAGTTATACTTGGAACTGAGCCAATCATCTACATGCAACATTTATTGATTTATTTATTAACTACCCTACCCTACTTGAAAAAGGAAACCTTTCTCAAGTATAGGCGTACTTCCAATGAATCCATGTGTGAAACATAATCTCAAATAAACTCGTATCCAAATCTGAAAAATATACCTCAATTATTATTTGGATATGAAACACCAACTAATCTGATTGATTTGATTCCAAGAAGTTTTGAAGAAAGAAGTGGTGTTTTTTCCTAATGATTTCCTGGAACCGGTTTTCAATGTAGTCACTCGTCCTTATGACTTGCATGTTTTATTTTGTAATACCTTGTATATCTTCAAGGACTTGGCTCTCACACAAAGGGAAACTTGCAAGGGATTTTGCAATCTCAGGTTCCATTGTCTACTCTCTGTTGGATGTTGTTCATGATTCTTTGGTCTCCCTTGCATATTTACAAGGACAATCAAAGAAGGCATCTAGATCCACTTGTTGTAAATATAGTCCATGGAACTCTTGTTCTTCTATCTCTTCATATCTATATCCAAGTGCTACCAAGAATTGTGAAAGTTCTTGGAGTAGAAAATTCTTGCGCATTCTGAAGTTCTTTTTATTGGTCAATATTCTATGTCTTGCACATGGGTTATTGCATGGTGTTTTTACATATCAAAACTTACAAAACATATTTTGAGGAAAAACATGCACTCATACTCTCATGCTACTAATGCCATGTTGTCACCAAGACCCTATTGACATGAATATCGAATCAAACTAAAAATATAGAAGACACACACTTCAAGACTAACTCTTTGTTCACTTCCCTGAAAACAGTGCCAAAAATGTCATTTGAATTATTCGAAGATAATTTTGTTACATTTTATCATCAATCCGAGTTTCATAAACTTATGAAGTGCTAGGGAAGATGTATGCAAAATTGAGTCTTGAAAGTGTTGGAAGATAAATTGCAACACCTCACTTGTAGGAAAATTAAACACACCTAGAGTCAACTATGTGCAAGCAAGTTTATATTGCATGGATGACTTTCTCAATGAGGAATTGCATGTAAGGTATGTGTAGCAATGCAGTTCCAAGCAGCTTAGATTTGATTCAGAAGGGTGCTCCAATTTTTTATTATCAAAACTATCCAAAATACTGGAAGCAGAACACGCTTACTCTTGAACTTACACATCTAACTATATGCTTAAAGAAAATTTAAAAACAAGCTTCTTAAGAAAAAAATACGACCTCTTGAGATCAATATTATCCAACATGAGCTGTGTGGTAGAACCTAAGGTTGGCTTAGCCAAAAATACTTTGCAAGCTTCTTTATGTCGATATTAATCTCAAGAAAAATTAACATGGACTAACACAAAACTAATTCTCACTCCACACAACATGAAATGGAAATTGTTATGCATAGATAAAATAAACTCACACAACAGAGAAAGAACTATTTGGGCAACATATACCAGAGAGGGGGGCCTTCCTTTCTTGGCATACACTACTGAGAAATACTATGATGGAAAACTCTTGATCTACAACGATTTATTTATTCCATAATTCCCCCCATGATTACATTGATTCTCTCTCCATCCTCTCCTCCTACTTCCATTACAATGATCTTCCTTACATTTATACTTATTCCTTTCAAAATAAAGAAGGAAATAGGTTATAACAAAATGAGAATAGATCTCAAATACATGGATCTACAAACATTACAAAGTTGATTAAGCTAATGGAGGTTACTTAATGGTTGTTGGATATGTTTTAATAGTATGGAATCCAAAAACACAATCTTTGACAAAATCACATTCCCAAATTCGTCCACAAGAGGCATAACTGCAGGAATTCGGGTGTTGCATAATTTATTGGAAAATGTGCCTTGAAGATCCACCCTTATCTCTCAAATCATTTCGAATTTTGGAAATTGTCTTAATGGAAAACCAATTTGGACCCTTATGCACAAAACCTGTGTATTGGATTTTTGAGATATGTCTTCATCTGCCCGGAAATTGCATCGGAAGTTGTATGTCTAAAATTGTTTACAAATTTTGATCATAACTTGGAGACTCACATGTGTGACTTGAGAATAATCTGATGGGTACATAACTATCTATAAGCATCCAAATATGATATCTATCTTCCCATTTCTTCATTGGACACGTGTAAGTATGAGGAACAATGATGGTGTTGTAGGAACTGTGTTGCAAAAAACTTGTAACTCACTACTGCATGGTCACATCATTGAATTCATAAAACCATCATTAGAAAACCAACTTATAATTCTCATTAATTCACTAGAAATGAAGGAAATACATGATAATTAACTACTTGAGAATATGGGGGTGTACCATGGTGAGGTAAAATGATCAAAATGAATGATTTGAATGGTGAAAAAAGATGACATATTGGTGACCCAATAGAAGGTTCATAAACCTACAGGTGCAAGCATGGGAAATGCAGGATCAAAGTCTATTCTCACATATTCTAACAACTAATGTCGACAAAACGTACTTCAAAATGCAACAAACAAACTTCTAAGAAGGCAAGAAAACCACACTTCAAACCAATCGTTCATCAAAATGTCATCAAGCAAATCTTAAATTCATACACAGAATAAATATCAAGTATGATCATAAATGGAATAACTTTATATTTCATGCATAGATCTATGATATATGCATGATCATGTTCTTTGATCTATTCTCATCTTAACCCTTAATCTGTTCTCATCTTAACTCCAACTAATTTCTTTAACCAGTCAACTACAAGGAAGTTGGATCCTTATTCAATGCTACTGATCTTATATTGAATTCCTTAGTCTAGAGTTAAATCTCATGAACAATAAATCTAAGACTCAACCCACAATCAATATACCCAATGCAATGAACTTGTGGAAGCACTGCACTAAGGTGTGACTCGGTTGTCACACATTGTTTAGTATTAACCGTGTGATGAAGAATAACGAAAATTATTGGAAACCAATCAACAATCCTTCGAGATCAGTTCTCAAAAAGAGGTTCAGGACATATCTAGACTTGGATGTCTTTTCATAAGTGATGGAATTGACCTTTATCAGACTGTGTGATCTAATTGTAAACAATATTGTGAAACTTGCACCAACCAAAAATCTGAACAATGCATTCAACAAGATAGCAAACTATTCAAAAATAAGTGCTTGTATTTTGAGAAATATGTAGATGGTACCATTAATTATCTTTGGAGGTCACACATTAACAAACTATAACACTCATCAAATAAAAACCCTGAGACTATCCTTTGGTGGAAAATATTCATAATCAATTCTGTAAATTATAATTTAATGTTACCAAAACAATATTAAAGTACGATAACAACCAAACTTATTGAACCAGGGTTGTGGTATATCTCAATAATGTTGCACTTGTTCATTGAGTTTCTTTTCTTTATGTAGGTATGACCTTTATCATAATTTCATTTTTGTTACTCAATACATTCATTTATCTTAGCAAGGAGTTACAATAATCATTCATCACTCAAATCTGTCCTCACATTCAAGTTGTGAATATACTTTCTCACATTTAAATAACTAGCCAATCCTTGATAAGTTGAATGATTCAAAATAAACCAGAACTCTTCATATTACATTTACCAAAAGAAAATCAGCATCAAATTAACTCATAAATTCAAGATTCGTTCACTATGAAACATAACAGAGTCAATGTGTTAACACAAGACAAACCCTGGATGTAATTTGAGATTAATTATACAATTCAAATTAAATGGATTTCTCTCCCATGACAGAATTCAATAGATGCAAATTACCAAGGATTCAAACAAATGGGAATACACACACAAACTACAATTTCAATATTTAAACTAATCTTTAAAGTACATAAAGGAATCAAGGCAACAAGCTAAACTAAGTGAAAGAAACAACTTATCTCTGCATCCCTGGAATTGGTGGGCCCTTGCCAATCTAGTAGAGAGTTGTGGGAACTCGCATATCATGAGCATATAGATGCCATGGATCGAAATTGGAGCTTGTATTGATGAGCAAAGTATTTTTATCTACATCATAGACATTCAACTCTTTATTATTGGAATCAAATTGATGAAATTACAAAGGTGGGTTCAGAGCTCCCCAACCACATTCCCCCCCCCGCTCTGAAGCTCTTCTTATACATAAAATCAATTGAGGAGTGGATGAAACCGAATCCCCAAGTTCTGGATTTTTTTTTTTACAATTTTAGAACAAATCATGAAAATCTGGGTAGATTGGCATTGAATATCCGACCATATCTCCTAAACCGTTCCATATTTTGAAAAACTATCTATCATTTCCTCAATTTTCCATATTGGGAACAAAACCCATGTTCCATATTATTCAGATTCATCTTCATTTGCACGAAAATTGAGGAGTAAATATGTTGTTTGAAAACTATTTCCAAATTGAGCTAAATTGTTGTTTCTGAGATGAAGGTCCACACGTATGACCTGGGTGCATTCTCACATACATGAAAGCATGTCTATGTCATTGCGGAGAAAACCCATGTTCTCGATTTTTGCGCAAAGATGCACCTATTATTGCACAAGTGGTAGGTTGGGCAAAGCCTAACCCAACCACCAAGTGATGACAATTGAGAAACATTATACCCAATGTCACCTCTATATAGGTCCCACTCTTCAAGGGTGACTAAGTCACTCTAGGGAGGCGGGTGACCCTGGAGGGATTTGAGATGGATGGAAAGGAGGGAAGAGAAGTGTCCCCCTAAATTTCAATAAGGGAAGAGGAAAGTGGCTTTGATGACTCATCTCCGGAAGGTTTTAAAGATGCCAATTCTTTGGGTACCTGCAAAAGTGACTGTACCTGCCCGAGACACAATAAAAGCCAAGGTTTCATATAGTGTGCTAGGTGGACAATCAAGTTAAGCTTGATGTTCCTAATTTGCAATGATCAAACAATATTAATTATCAACAATATAATGATAATAGAGGATGCAATTAAAGCTTCTACAAGTTCATTGAAACATGCAATAAGTGAACCAACAATGACTAGTCTATCTTGCACAAAAAAGGTATGAAACTTGAGCAATCAAACAAGGTTGTTATAAAATATTTATGCAGTAAAATTATCATCCGTATGGTTGTAGCATACAATGCATTACAACAACAAAATTACCCAATGAAAGTTTCCCAAAAGTTGACCAAAAGTGCGCTGAAGCAAGTAGAATAAGAGGGAAAAAGTTTAGCTTAAGTCTAGGGTTATTTTAGGAGCTATTTAGGGTTAGTAGGCTAGGGTTAGTGCATCCTTAATGATTGTAGGTTAATTTTACTACAAAAAAAGGAATTTGTGGTTGAAAGGGGACGCCTCAAAGAGGCAAGGGAGCCAAAGGCTCAAAGAATACTTACCCAGAGAGATAATCTTAAACCTTGAAAATTTCACATTTACCAAGGCAACAATTTATTTCTCCCATGCAACAATAAAATGACTAGTGCCTTAAAAAATGGGTTAACAAAGTCAAGCAAATAAAGAGCTAGATGTACTACCTCCTTGGGGGTGTAAATCCTCTTACTCCCCAAGGCAAGTATCTCTGGCTAGGGTTTAAGCGAAGAGGGTGTATGCCCTTATACTTCTCTTAGCAAACCCTTGTTACACCAATAACATATAAGAATAAAATGATGGAGACTATGGTGGGGGTGTATGCCCTTATATTTCCCACCTAGCTCTAGCAAACTAACCTTGACTTGAGCAACAAATGATAACACAATGTAGAAAAAGCTTACCAATTCAAGGAAAAAGCTAAGACAAACCACCATAAAAGCTAGAGAAAAGACTTACAAGGCTAGTGCATCACTTCCATCAACCAATAATCTAAGAAATATCCATAAACAAGAGCACAAGAGAGAGAACTATCCAAAGAGAGAGAAAATTTCAGTCCAAGTACCTCTCACAAGAGGGAGAGCTATGTTAAAATGAAATCTTATGATCTCTTATTTATAAAAAATGTCACTAAGATAGTTTTTCCACATAATATTAGGGTAAACCACAAGACTAGGGGTCAACAACCCTAATATTTCCCCTTTTACAAAATAACATTAAACAATTCACTTAAAATTTTCTTTTACACCAAAAGGAAACCCTAATTTAGAAGGACGTCACCCCTTTATGGGACGTTTTGGTACTAGGATCAAGTCATTGTGGATGGAGGAGTGTAGGAAGGCTTCCCAAAGCCACATGTCAAACATCCAAGTCACTTCCTTCATGGTCAAATCCTCAACCTCCTCAAAACGTCCTTGTGCCAATGGATATCAACCTCACCACCAAACCCTAACCCCCTAGGTGATGTCATGCCTCTAAAGGTGACATTTTCCCTCTCCTATGAAAAACGTTTGCCATGTGGGGGATAGTTCATGTCGTCCAAGTAATCTTATAGGCCTCTGAGGTTTCATCTCTCTCATTTGGCATGCGGGCCCTTGGCATCCACCTGTGGGCTTCAAGCCCCATGGAAGCCCAAGCTAGGTGTGTTCCTCCAAAAATGTCCACCAGCTAGGTCCTGCAAAGACAAATAAGAACACCCTCCAAGGATATCAAGTCATATCATCATGTTAAGTAAATCAAATCAGTAAATGAGCCACCTAAGCATGTGCATAAAATATTACCATATCAAACAATTAAGTGGTCAAATACATTGTGTAACTTATCAAGCTTGAATATGGGAGGGTTGACAAGGTGTCCTATTGGGTAGATTTTTCCCTAATTCAAGGAGAGTTTCCAAGAGATCCCTCTCTAAGCCATGTAAAGTGGGTGAAGTGGTTAAGGTTCAAGACTCAATGGGCATGGGGTTCATGACATACAAGAGGTTTTAGTGTCTCATTCATGGGTTCCTTGGTAGAGGGTGTGTGGTACCTTCGTTTGCACTGCAATTTTTCCAAGCCCATCATTTTTCCATTCTTTGTTTCTTTCATAATTTGAGAAAAAGTTGAAGGGCACCGCCCTCTCTTGGTGTCCAGATAATGGCAGTGTCACTCACAAACACCTAGTGGAAATGAGAATATTGGCTCATGATGAGACCCCCTTTCTCTCAGCCATGCAACTGAGATCCATTACCCTAGATTGGTGACCATATGATGGTAATTTAATACCACTATATATATATGAACATGATAGGCCAACTCATGATGAGACCTCCTATCCTCCAACTGACCTTTTAAGCATTCTTAATCATTATTCTTGTTGGTCCCATTTTTCTTATAGATAATCATTTCATTGTTTTCTAGGGGGGATTCGTGGGCGAAGCATTTGAAAGGTTTGCATATAGGCTTTTAAATTTTACCCAACATCAATCACTCTGGGCCTTCAACTCCTTCTTCCCATAGAACGAGGGACAACCCCCTCTTCGGTCAATACACCCTAAAATCCCAAGAGATAAGGAAATGGGGGGAAATAGTGATCGAAAGTGTAAGTATGGTCTGGAAAGGTACGATGGATATTTAAGGGAGTTCCTAGTAGAAAACCCATCCCCAAGGAAGACCACTTACTAGTGTTGAAATAATGTAACTGCAAAGAGTATTCTTATTATTATTTGATATATTATTCATTGGATCAATCCCCATTGTGGATTGATCATGTCGGTTATTGTAATAGGACCAAATCCCCTTTTGCGGATTGGTCAAAAGACAATTGTAATAGGCAAAATAAGAAGTCGGCCCCAACAGATATTAAAGAGACCTAGAAATATAATAAAGGTGGGTTTACCCATCCAGTTTGAGAAGTCGGCCCTTCCAGTGAAGAGACACTTCACACATGCCAGACTTGTATATATAAAGAGGCCAGTGCCTCACTTAGATACACAACTCACTTGCTCAATTTGAGAGACAAGTTAAGATCTGTTGCTAGAGAAGAAGGAGAGATAGAGTGGCGCATATCTGGGAGAGGACTTTCTGTATTAGTTTAAGAGATCTCCTGGCATTGTATTGGCTATCTATATTAAGGAAGTTTTGTTGGGTTTTCTTCCCCTAGAGGGTTTCCCAGGATAAATGTTGTGTCTCTTGTGATTGTGTATTTCTTAGTGATCTTGGATTATGCTATTGTTATCTAATGAAATGCAAACATCTATAATAATGGCTTAAACATTAACATGGTATCAGAGCCAAGCTGAAGGAAACATCTTTCACAAGTGAAAAACGTCATTGTTTCCATACATGTTAGGGTCCTAACCCGCACATAGGTAGATCAATATATTCAGATGTAATAAAGGTCAATATTAATAAGGCCTTTCAATAAAATAGAATAAGGCGGATGTAAGAAGACCTAATAGAAGCTTCCGTTTCTAGAAGGATCTTCCTCTAGATGCTTCTCTTGATAGACATATTTAGTATAAATAAGGGTCGAGGGTATGAAAACCCTATCTTGGATATTATTGTAACAAAGTGCTGCTCGACTGGAGGTTGCCCCCTCGAAGAGGCCCGTGAACATTGCTTTCTAAATCAAAGTGCTATTTCTGTTGTTGTTCTTATATCATTTATGTGTTATTGTGGAGATTATGCTAGTTATATCACTGTTATTCTGCCATTTCTAGTATTTTATTTATGTTCTGCATATTTATTATTTCTGGTATCTTGCAAGTGGTATCAGAGCACTTTCTTTGGCAGAAATTGTGGAATTTTTTTTTTCAGGGTAGAAACGTATTCCGACGTATTTAAGCTACATAGATCTATCGTTACGCACATAAACCTGCGGTTGAGGGATTCATACATGCAGGAAATACAAGTGGTTCTTAAGCACACATATGTTGGCCACCCTTGTAACCCCTGTTGGTACCCCTTCGAGTGGTAGCGCATCAAACAACACCTGTGTACGAATTGACGTAGATTTCCTGAATCTCTCTTTAGATAAACCTATCGGCCATCGGACTATTATAGTGTCACCGAGAACAACACTCGGGAATATACTCTCTAGTACCTGGGTAGTCGGGTAGTACGGCTAAGGGTACGGTCTATCCTCCTTAGTTAGTGACCTGAGATATTGGGCCGAGTACTACTATTGGACCCCGCACGTATATCAGAGAGCTATAGCACAGGGAAAACCCTTGTCTGTAGAACCCTTGAATACCTAACCCTTGGGTGACAGAAACATAAACAAATTAAAATCGACTAGATCTATTGCCGCGCAACTGTGTTTGGATTGCCAAATAAATACACATTTCTTTCTGGTTAAGAATTTGGGGATTTCATCACTGCAGTATTCTTCAGACCGGAGTATAACTCCGCAGGTGTTAAAAAAAAAAAAAAGTCTGGAAATTTTTTCACCATTATTTGAGACCTATTCCATTGGATTCATCTCTTCGCCCTTATCACATTCATCCATATCATTTTTCGGAAAAAAAATTGACCCCGCCCTCCCCTTTTCAGTTCACCCATCCTCATGGCCCATACCCGTAGCCAAGATCTGGAAACTCGCTTCAACATCTTGCAATCCGGTTTCCTCAAGACCCAAAAAGAAGTGAAACAACTCAATGCTACTGTTACCTCCATCGATTCATCCATCAATACAACCATAAATACAACCATGCAGTTCTTAATGGAGGAAGTCAAACAAGAACTGACCACCCAGCTTGAATCTATCTTTGCATCACTCTGCACCAAACTGAAGATCCCTACAGATGACCCTTTCTCTGAAGCACCTCCAAAGACCGAAGGTGAACATTCCTCCCATTCCCATACCTTTTAGCCCCACCACTTTCAACGTGACCTACGCCTTCTGCGGGTGGATGTGACCAATTTTGATGGCTCGGACCCCACTGGTTGGGTAACCCAAATGGAACATTATTTCTCTTTATACGGCATCACAGATGACTTGGCCAAACTCCGATATGGTGTTCTCCATCTAGATCAATAACGTTGGCAATGGTGGCAATGGAGAAAAACTTCCCGTCAAGGGTATATTGCCTGGACCCAATTTGTGACTGAGCTTTATGAACACTTTGACACGGACACCAACCATTTGGGCCATTTGACAAAGTTGAAACAATCTGGAACAGCAGAAGACTTCATAGCTTCCTTTGAGCACCTGGCTTTTTGAACATAGGGCATGACTGATGCTTTCTTTCGAGAGTGTTTTATCAGTGGCCTCAAGGATGAGATTTGGGCCCATGTCCTCATGGCTCAACCCTCAAGTTGGGTGGAGGCTACTAAAATAGCTAAAGAAGCACAACAGGTTGTATCCTCTCAAAACCGAAAACCCTCCTTTATCCCTCTCCCTAAACCCGTCACTCCCACTACTCCCTCCGCCCCATTAAAGATCCAAAAATTGACCAGGGCTGAAATGGATGAATGCCAACTCAAAGGCCTTTGTTATAATTGTGATGACAAATATTTCCTGAGCCACAAGTGTAAGGAACACAAGCTTTTTATGGCCATCTCTAAGGATATTTCGGAAGAGGATGTTGAAACTCCCCTTGTGTCTGAGTCACCTGAAATCACTGACATAACCCCTCCCTCAGACCCTCCCGAAGTAGAACCTGTCATTTCTCTCAATGCTCTCATCGGCTTCTCCGCTCCCCAAACCCTCAAGTTAATCGATTACATCAAGCATCGGAAGGTTATCATTCTAGTTGATAGTGGAAGCACCCATAATTTTATTCATCGCCACATTGCCCAAGAAACTCATTGCTACATTCATGCTGTCAACAATTTCCAAATCATGATTGCCAATGGTGGTTCCATGAAATGTGGAGGGCGCTGTGAAAATGTGCGTCTCCAAATCGGTGACTACCACCTAAAATCCCATATGTTTTCTATCGACATGGGTGGTTGTGACAT
>ML780888.1:561795-625489 GCA_009831015.1 Picea engelmannii | reverse complement strand
TAACTGCAAAGAGTATTCTTATTATTATTTGATATATTATTCATTGGATCAATCCCCATTGTGGATTGATCATGTCGGTTATTGTAATAGGACCAAATCCCCTTTTGTGGATTGGTCAAAAGACAATTGTAATAGGCAGAATAGAATTCGGCCCCAACAGATATTAAAGAGACACATAAATATAATAAAGGTGGGTTTACCCACCCAGTTTGAGAAGTCATCCCTGCCAGTGAAGAGACACTTCACACGTGCCAGACTTGTATAAATAAAGAGGCCAATGCCTCACTTAGATACACAACTCACTTGCTCAATTTGAGAGACAAGTTAAGATCTGTTGCTGGAGCAGAAGCAGAGAGAGAGTGGCTCATATATGGGAGAGGAATTTCTGTATTAGTTTAAGAGATATCTTGGCATTGTATTGGCTATCTATATTAAGAAAGTTTTGTTGGGTTTTCTTCCCCTAGAGGGTTTCCCAAGATAAATGTTGTGTCTCTTGTGATTGTGTATTTCTTAGTGATCTTGGATTATGCTATTGTTATCTAATGAAATGCAAACATCTATAATAATGTCTTAAACATTAACAACTAGTGCACAATGTCAACCACCAAGGTGAAGCAGGGAAAAAGGCATAATGCCCAAGCATATGTCATGAAATCTAAAGCAGTCTAAGATACAACATACTCAAAATGCCTCAAATATTTAAATGACACTTACCATAATACCTAACTTGTAATGGAGCAAGGCTCATTTCCTTCTGGAATCCAATGGGTGTGGTGGATGACATCCTGAAAATATTGACCTGTGTGGTGGTGAGAAGGGTATCCATCTGTGCAAAAGGATATTGCTAGTCATGTAGTCTCTCGACACTCCATATCTGTAACCTGAGGGCCTCGAGACATAATCTCCTTAGTTATCCCACATAATGGGGATAACATATGGATCCTACTTAGGGACATGTGCTTGTTGTAAAGTGCATGAGAACCACAACATCTCCTGGTAAACTTGTGCCTACTTACTTGGGGCCTTGGGGCCCTAAAGATCACGTGATGGATGATGTCATGTGAATTCATACAACCAATGCAACCAGTTGATCATCTCATCAAAGTATCTCCCCCTATGATTAATCATATAATACAACAAAGATAAGTCAAGAACATAATAATCATGAGTATAAACACACATATAATCGATCATGAAATAAAACTCATGGATATGGGTGGGAGGGAGGAAATCTTGATGGAAAGAGTATCTGCCACTGTGATCATGTAAGGAAGCCTGCTTGAAGTGATAGCCACAAGCTTGATCAATCCATCTCTGAAGGGGGATACTATATGTAGACGAAGGCTCATCTTCATCTATGCACAAATACTCATTGTTTGTCGAGGATTGAGAGGAAATGAGAGATCGAAAGAATACTACATGGTCTCCTAGAGAAGAGGGTAAGAGGTAAGTAACATGCTCAGGTGTAGAAAAACACCGCCTCTTCCCCTGTGAATATTCATGAAAATATCCAAGATGAAAATACTTCCACTTTGAAGAATGAACCTCTGATTTCTCTGAGATGGCCATGCCTTGGTATTCCTCCAAATTTGAGGATGAAAGTGGTTGAGTGTCCTCGAATAAATACGTAATTATGTCATCATTAGGATCTGAAACATATGAACCATATACGTATGAAAAATAGGCTTCTGAAGATGACAACTCAAACCCCTTTTCTTGAGGGGTACCCTCAATGTCATAAATGGGGTCTCTATAAAAAATGAGACGACCAAAGTCCCACCTACGTATGCCAATCTGTATGAACGTGTGTATATGCTTGTCAACCTTGTGTAAAGGTTCTTTCACAAGACAATAAAAAAAAACGACCATCTCTTTGTTTTCATGTGCAAGAGTAGTGGCATGGACATCATCATCGGGTTGAAGGGAAGATACGAGTGCTTCATCTTCTTCAAATGCATCATCTGGATCTTCATCATGAGAAAATTCATCGAGATCGGTCACTTTCTTCATTTGTCTCTTCTTCAAGCACTTGTTCATTGTCAAGGGTGGGAAACAACTCTTTTATGTGATTCATCATTTTCTTAACAGCTTTATTAACAACCTTTTCCTTTTCCATCTGTAAAAATTCCATCTTCGAGTCATAACAAGTTATGGATGAGGGTTCATCCCATGGTGCCATATTTCCATTGACCAAAAGGACACCTCAAAGGAGTCCCCAGGTGAGATCATGTCTCACCGAAGGAGGGAAAAGGGAAAAGAGGGAAATGTGTGTTTGTGGAGAGTGGAGTTGCCAAACAAGCTTCAAGGGAAACTTATCAAGGGTAGAAAAGGGAACGTTCTTTAATGGAGTTTCCAGGAAAGCTAAGGGATATAGGATTTAGGAGGGACACTTTCCAAAGTGTCATTAGGGAACAAAGAGGATTCAAAATCCTCCCCAGTAATGGTGCCAAAATGTTATCGCACAAGTGGTAGCTTGGGAAAAACCTGATCGAACCACCAAATGGCAATAACTGAGGGACACTATACCCAATTTCACCTCGATATAGGTCTCGTGCTTCAAGGGTGACTAGGTCACTCTAGGGAGGTGATCTCAATGACCCTAGGGGATTTGAGACTAATGGAAAGGAGGGAAGAGAAATACCCCCCTAAAGGTCAATCGGGGAAGAGGAAAGTGGCTTTGATGACTAGTCTTCAGAAGGTTTTAAAGCTATGAAGTCTTTGGGTACTTGCACAAGTGATTGTACCTACCCGAGACACAAGAAAATACAAGGTTGCATATAGTATGCTTGGTGGACAAGCAAGTTAAGCTTGTTGTCCCTAATTTTCAGTGATCAAACAATATTAATTATCAGAAATATAATTATAATAGAGGTTGCAATTAAAGATACTACAAGTTCATTTAAACATGCAATAAGTGAACCAACAATGACTAGTCTAGCTTGCACAAAAAAGGTTTGAAACTTGAGCAGTCAAACAAGGATGTTATAAACATTTTTGTAGTAAAATTATCAGCGTTATGGCTGTAGCATACAATTCATTACAACAATGAAATTACCTAATGAAACTTGCCCAAACGTTGACCAAAAGTGTGTTGAAGCAAGTAGAATAAGAGGGAAAAAGTTTAGCTTAAGTCTAGGGTTAGTTTATGAGCTATTTAGGGTTAGTAGGCTAGGGTTAGATCATCCCTAATAGATGTAGGTTAATTTTACTACATAAAAAGGAATTTGTGGTTGAAAGGGGATGCCTACACGTCAATGAGGCAAGGGAGCTAAAGGCTCAAAGAACACTTTCCCCAAGAGATAATCTTAAAACTTGAAAATTTCACGTTTACCAAGGCAACAATTTATTTCTCTCATGCAACAAGTAAATGACTAGTTCCTTAAAAAATTGGTTAATGGAGTCAAGCAAAAAAATATCTAGAGGTACTACCTCCTTGGGGGTGTAAATCCTCTTACTCCCTAAGGCAAGTATCTCTAGCTAGGGTTTAATCTAAGAGGGTGTATGCCCTTATACTTCTCTTAGAAAACCCTTGTTAAACCAATAACATATAAGCATAAAATGATGGAGGCTATGGTGGGGTTGTATTCCCTTATACTTCCCACCTATCTCTAGAAAATTAATCTTGACTTGAGCAACAAATGATAGCACAATGTAGAAAAATCTTACCAATTCAAGGAAAAAGATAACACAAACCACCCTAAAAGCTAGAGAAAATCCTTCCAAGGCTAGCACATCACTTCCATCAACCAGTAATCTAAGAAATAGAAATAAACAAGAGCACAAGAGAGAGAAATTAGTCAAAGAGTGAAAATTTCAGTCCAAGTACCTCTCACAACATGGACAATTATGTTAAAATGAGATCTTATGATCTCTTATTTATAAAAAATGTCACTAAGATAGTTTGTCCACATAATATTAGGGTAAACCACAAGAATAGGGTTCAACAATCCTAATATTTCCCCTTTTACAAAATAACATTAAACAATTCACTTAAAATTTTCTTTTACACAAAAAGGAAACCCTAATTTAGAAGGATGTCACCCCTTTAGGGGATGTTTTGGTACTAGGAGCAAGTCATTGTGGATGGAGGAGTGTAGGAAGGCTTACCAAAGCCACATGTCAATCATCCAAGTCATTTCCTTCACGGTCAAAGCCTCATCCTCCTCAAAACGTCCTTGTGTCAATGCATATCAACCTCACCACCAAACCCTAACCCCCTAGGTGACGTTATGCCTCTAAACGTGATGTTTTCCCTCTCCTAGGAAAAACGTTTGGCATGTGGGGGCTAGGTTATGTCATCCAAGTCATCTTATAGGCCTCTAAAGTTTCATCTCTCTCATTTGGCATGTGGGCCCTTGGCATCCACTTGTGGGCTTCAAGCCCCATGGAATCCCAAGCTAGGCTTGTTTCTCCAAAACTATCCACCAACTAGGTCCTGCAAAGACAAATAAGCATGCCTTCCAAGGATCTTAGTTCATAACATCATGATAAGAAAATCAAATCAATAAATGAGCCACCTAAGCATGTGCATCAAATATTACCATATCAAACAATTAAGTTCTCAAAGACATTATGCGACTTATCAATCTTGAATATGGGAGGTTTGACAAGGTGTCCTATTTGGTATATCTTTCTGTAGGTCAAGGAGACTTTCCAATAGATCCATATCTAAGCCATGTAAAGTGGGCGAAGTGGTTAAGGGCCAAGACTCAATGGGAATGGGGTTCATGACATACAAGAGGTTGTAGTGTCTCATTCATGGGTTCCTTTGTAGAGGGTGTTTGGTACCTTTGTTTGCAATGCACTTTTTCCAAGCCCATTGTTTTTCCATTCTTTGTTTCTTTCATAATTTAAGGACAAGTTGAAGGCCACCACCCTGGCGTGGTGTCCAGATAATGACAATCTCACTCACAAACACCTAGTGGAAATGAGAAGGTTGTCTCGATATGAGACCCCTTTCTCTCAACCATGCAACTAAGAGCCATTACCTTGGCTTGGTTACCAGATGATGGTAATGTCATACCACTAGATATCTATGAACATAATAGGTCGGGTCGTGATGAGACCTCCTATCCTCCAAATAACCTTTTAAGCATTCTTAATCATCATTCTTGTGGGTCCCCTTTTTCTTATAGATAAATGTTTCATTGCTTTCTAAGGGGGATTCTGTTAGAAATTAATGGATGTGCTCGTTTAACTATAGACAATATAGCAATATTGTCACCCAACCATAGGTCAAAGCTACCCCCAAGCACCTTAACCTTGACAGAGAATGATTTCGGAAGAAAACCCTAGTATTAATGGACAAACAAAGGTGGCACACCTCTCTCCAAGGATAGCGCACCAAGAAAGAATAAAATAAAATGATCAGAGAGTCCAACCCAGAAAACCAAAAATGTAGATTGCAGAACTGCTAGCAGCAGCTGCTCCCAAGACTTGTGCACAAACTGGCCAACTGCAGTGCACACAAGTGTACTTCTGCAGTTATGAGAATACTGGCTAAAATGAAGACTAGCCTCCTATATTTATATTGTTTCTGACAGTCTGCCTGAGCTGAATTCTCATTCTGGGTGTTAATTACTTAGTATATAACATTTTCCTTTAGCCAACTTCTTCTCTTGGAGGCTAATAACCTAATACAAATCATTCTCTTGAGCCGAATTGTCTTCTAGGGTTCTTGACCAATTATTTAGGGTTTCTTCTTGCTTCTTGGAATATTCTATTCTCATCATGTTTACACATGGAGGTAAATACCTCCCGCAACTACCATAATATCAACACTCCCTTCTATCTAGGGAGGTATTGAAGGCAATGGTCTTGAGAACAAACATACCATTGAATCGGTAGCATCATCATAGTCGTACAGACTATCTCATGATTATATCATGAACACCATCATCACTATCAGTGTCATCTGACAACATCAACTGCATCATCTCTCGAAACGATACTCCATCTGAGTAATCATACATTATGTTGAATAAGTCACTCACTTCAAGGAGTGATACAAAATCCATTCTTCTAATCTGAGCATATGTCCTAGAAGAATAGATGTTCTGGACCATTTTCCATTTGGAGAATTTCTGTCCATCAGTACACTGATCATCCATCTATCTGATAATCATTTTCAACACTATTGATAGTCTACAAGGTAATCAAAACAATGTCATTCAATAGAACACAACTATGTCTATCCATAGTAGTATACAAATACAATCTAGTGGTACACTACCACACCAAGTAGCACACAACTACTTGATCAGTGACATATAGTCACAATCAATGGAACACATCCACCACATTAGCATACATCTACTGTCCAGAGACATACATTCTCCATGAAAATCATATCACCTGATATCAACCTGCACGAAAACAATATCATGATATAATTGAGTCATCTGGGCAATGCTTCCACTCACATCTGTGAGATCTGGAAGAGAATCTTCCCTCAGAGAGTAAAGCATCAATGATGGGCTATCTGGACTATTCTTATCAAGCAAGGAAGAAGAACTGTCCTGATTTTTGAGCCTGGACCATTCACCTATCCAGGCCATTCCTCTGACACTAAACAAAGTGCAACCCGGAGAGAATGAGTCTACCCTAGGGAATGCCTGTCCCTGATTGTTGAACCTGCACCATTCACCTATCTGGGCCATTCCTCCGACACTAAACAAAGTGCAACTTGGAGAGAATGAATCTACCCTAGGGAATGACTGTCCAGACCATTTCCTAAGGAAATGGCTTTCCTGCACCAACCTCCAAAATGGGCCATTCTTCGAAACTGCTCACAACTATGAGCTTCGAAAGAATGATTGTTCGACGAGGTAGACCAGTCTTCTTGACCACTATTGAGAGTGACTGTCAAGAAGAGAGACTATCCTAGAACATTCCACCACACTGGCCACAAGGGGAATCACTGTCTATGGTACATCAACAATCCATCGAACCTTTTTCATTACAAAAATGACCGTTCTATCTGGACCATTTTCCGAACTGGAAAATGCCTGTCCTTCAGAAATATCAAACCACTTTCCGAACTAGAAAGAACTTCTCATCCTGGACCATTTTTTGAACTGAAAAAATGATTGTCCATAAATCAATAACACATCAGTGCTCCCTCCCAACCTGGGATTCATATCTTCCATTTTCAATAAGGAAGTCGTCTCCATGAGCTCCAACTTGTTTCTTGAGTATGCAAACTCTTTCATCTTGGACAAAGGATTTACCAAAATATCTTCTTATCTGATCATCTGTGGAGATATATATTGGAGAACCACTTCTCCTTTCTTGACCTCATCACAGAGAATGTAATGCTTGATATCAATGTACTTCGGTCTTCCTGGAACACTGGTTTTCTCTGAAGGCTTCATATAGCTCTGATCATTATAGTATATCAAAGTTGGATTCAACTCTTTTGTTTCCTACTTGCTCATCGCATTGTGTAAAGGGTCAAACCAAAACATATCCAAGTGGCACTTCTTCTGTCATCATGAGAGTTTATCATGGATTAGAAATCTATCATTCTGGACTTCTGAGTAACCATTCTGATACAATATCTCTGTTATAGAAGGTTTTTCACCATGCTTATGCTGTTCATTGTAGGCTCTGCAACAAGTTGCTTGAATCCATACAAGATCTTCTTCCATCTGCATGCAAGAGTCTCTTTTTGGTATACCTCAAAAACTTTGAGGTTGCTCTACATATGCTTCTTTGTTCAATTACTCTGTTGAGGAGAACAGTCCTTACATTCATCTGATGTGAACTCCACCCCATGGATATTGAAAGAGATATAATGGCTTAGGTATGTTTGGTTACTGGAACAAGCTATCATCATATTCTTCTCCCTCCATCTGGGAGTTTAGTTTTGGATCTCGCAATTATTTCATTCATAAGTCTTCCATACATTGTTCTTCATCACAACTTTCATTTCTTCTACTTGATTTCTTATAGAGGGTTTAGATCATGCTGGTAGTCTTGTGATTCTTGATATGATGACTGGTTTTTCTAGCTTTTCTTTCTCTCTTGGAATCTTCAAGTTCTTCTTCATGTTTCTCTTTAGCTCTTGGGTCCATGAAGTTTTCTATAGATTCCATGCATTGAAGATTTCGATTTCCTCCTTTCATCATAGGATCATGGATGTGGATGGACAACTAGGGATACTTTAAGGCTTCTTTTCGAAGTAGACTTCTTCTAAATTCACACCGAACACATTCTTCTTTTCATGGTTGCTACCATGTATAGATACTTCATCATTTTCAATGGATCATATTGTTTAGGATTAACTCCCTCCTAATCCTTGCTTCATGCATGATTGAATGCTCTTCTTTTGGAAATATATAATCGACTCCCTCCATCTAACAGAGTCCACACTTCCATCTACATCCTTATTGCCTTCTGCAAAGTGTCACAAGTCTTTTTCCAATTTCCTCTTGATTGTTGACTTCTTTCTGTCTTTACTTCTTCTAGTTTTCTTCAAGATTGATTCTGTTTCGGCTTCTCTTCCAACTGTTATTTATGTAATAACTTCCACATGAATTGTTACTCGGGGTTGTTGATGTACTTCATCCTTTCATGTGTATTGCATGACTTGTAGTCATTGTGATAGAAATCCTTATCTTGTTGTTCTTCCATAGGTATAGTTTCTCTTTGAACATATTATCTTCTAAAAAATAGATATGCAAGATATGTACATAAAACATGGTATGTACAGGAACTATGAAGAGTATTGTTACCTTGTATTAGAAGAAGAAGTATGTTTTGTCCTGCTTGGATTTCTTTGAGGGTTCCCTTTCTTCGGCAAATGATGCTTCGTGTGTTTCCTTCATTTTCTTTAACTCCGGACAATGATTCTTGTAGTGACCATATATTCGACAGTTGAAGAATTGTATTTTCAACATATCTTTCTCTTGATTTGATTTCTTCCTTGGGCCAAACTTCCTTTTATTCTTGAAATTCTTGAACCTTGCTATGAAGGCTTGATCATCATATTTATTTTGGGGTCTCTCTTTTGCACTAATCCTTTATTCTTCTTGTGCACATCAAGTCCAAAGTTCTTAAAATGTAGGATACTCCTTCCTTGTGTTCATGCTTACGACAAATGCATCCCATGTCTTGGGAAGACCATTGAGTACTATATTTACCAGTTCCTTCTCTGAAATGATCTCTTAATATCTTGTAGTTGATCTATTAACTGAGATATTCTCACAAAGTATGATGTTAGGCTGTCATCATCATTCATTTTCATGTCACGGAGATCATTCTTCAGACTCATTACTTGTCCAATGTTTCTGACTGAGAAGCAGTTTGTTAGGGCATCGTACATCTTCTTAGATGAGTCAAGATGGGATATGTAGGGTACCAAGTGGTATTTTATAGATTCCACTATGATACTCATGGCATTGATGTCACTATCTTTGAACTTCTCCAAAACTGCAACGTCATGAGGTTCCTTCTCTTTCCCTTCTTCAAACGGTGGTTCCAAGATCTTTGCTTTCACGATATCCAACACTTTATTCTTGCCAAGGATGAGGTCAATCCTTGTCTTCCATTCTCTAAAGTTAGAAGCCCCTTCTAGCTTGTTTTATAACTTCCTAGACTAAGTCATAACTGCTTTGACTTTGTCAACCCTTGATTTTGACCAAAAAATCAAACTTGACATCTTAGCTCGCTGAGAGTATTAGGAGATGCCCTAGGCTAGGGTGCACTAGTCTATCTAGAAATTAGGTCAATCTCTTCACTTAGGGTGCCTCAAAGAGAGGGTTAGGGTTTCGTTGCTGCAACAAAACTGGTTGCAACTGCAACTGTAACTGAGAAAATCCTCCCAGTCTATCTTCCAGCAGTTAGACTGTCTGAATATAGCATGGGCCCATAACCTATTAGAAATTAATGGATGTTCTTATTTAACCATAGACAATATAACAATATTGTCACCCAACCATAGGCCGAATCCACCCTCGAGCACCTTAACCTTGACAGATAATGATTTTGGAAGCAAACCCTAGGCTTAATGGCTAAACAAAGGTGACACACCTCTCTCCAAGGATAGTGCACCAAGAAAGAATAACATAAACTGATCAGAGAGTCCAACCCAGAAAATTGAAAATGCAGATTGCAGAAATGTCAGCAACAACTACTCCCAAGACTTGCACACAAACTGGCTAACTGCAGTGCGCACAAGTGTACTTCTGCAGTTATGAGAATATTGGCTAAAATGAAGACTGACCTTCCTATATTTATATTGTTTCTGACAGGCTGCCTGAGCCGACTTCTCATTCTGGGTGCTAATTACTTAGTATATAACATTTCCTTTTAGCCTACTTCTTCTCTTGGAGGCTAATAACCTAATACAAATTATTCTCTTGAGCCGACTTGTCTTCTAGGGTTCTTGAACAATTATTTAGGGTTTCTTCTTGCTTCCCGAAATATTCTATTCTCGTCAGGTTTACACGTGGAGGTAAATACCTCCCCCAGCTACCATAATATCAACAAATCCCTGGGTGAAGCATATGGAAGGTTTATATATAGGATTTTAAATGTTACCCAACATCAATCCCTCTGGGCCTTCAACCCCTTCTTCCCATAGAATGAGGGACAACCCCTTCTTGGTTCAATACACCCTAAAATCCAAAGAGATAAGGAAATGGGGGGAAATAGTGATGGAAAGTGGTAAGTATGGTCAGGAAAGGTACAATGTCTCTTTAAGGGAATTCCTAGTAGAAAACCCATCCCCAAGGGAGACCACTTATTAGGGCACAATGTCAACCACCAAGGTGAAGTAGGGAAAAAGGCATAATGTCCAAGCATATGTCATGAAATCTAAAGAAGTCTAAGATACAACATACTCAAAATGCTTCAAATATTGAAATGACACTTACCATAATACTTGACTTGTACCTCATGAGGGAAGGCCCATTGCATTCTGAAAGCCAACGGGTGAGGTGGATGGCATCCTGAAAATCATGACCTATGTGGTGGTGAGAAGGGTCTCCATCTGTGCAAAAGGATACTACTAGTCATGTAGTCTCTCGACTCCATATCTGCAACATGAGGGCCTTGAGACATAATTGTTAAGTTTTTATCTATTATTAGGTTTCTTTTCAAATTACTAGATAACAATAGCATAGGTAGGATAACTAACATAAACACAATCACAAGATACACAGAATTTATCCCGGGAAACCCTCATGGGGGAGACAAACCATAAAAAACTTCCTTAATATAGATAGTCAATACAATGCCAAGACAATAAAACAAAACACTAGAGAATATCCAACACTAAGAAATATGCCTCTCTCTTCCTTCTTCTCCCAACTGTGACTACCAAACTTGCTCACTTGATGAGTGAATGAGTGAGTGAGATAATGAGGCGCTAGCCTCCTTTATTTATACTAGCTGGGAGGCATTGGAAAGGTGTCTCTTCACTGGGTAGGGCCAACTTCTCTTCTTAGTGGTTAAAACCACTTTAATTAGGCCTGGGGGATGACTTCTTAATTTCCATAATATAATTAGGGTTTGACCAATCCACAAAAGGGGATTTGGTTAAGTACAAAGCCCAAAATGATCAATCCACAAAAGGGGATTAATCTAATGAATAATAACTCAATAATAAATAGAATACTCTTTGCAGTTATAATATTTCAAAAATCCCCCTTAACAAGAAGGGTATTCTACAACATCATCAGGAGAGAGAGAGGGCATCAACATCAACAATATTTGGAACACTGATTGGCATATCTATAAATCATCAAAAGTTTTTCTCATCATAAATATCATCATCCACAACAAGGAGTTGGAATGGCATCATCATCATCTGCATCAACATGGATTAGTATAACACTAATACATCATCATCATTAATAACAGAATGAGGCTGATGCAACATCAACAACAAAAAAATCACAAAACAAAGGCTGGAGCATCATCAACATCAACACTAAGCTGGAAATATTCATCATGAAGCTGACATCACATCAACATTAGCATGAAGATAGAAATATTCATCACGAGGCTGACATCTCATAAACATCAACATGAAGCTGGAAATCTTCAGCACGAGGCTGGCATCTCATCAACATCAGCATGAAGTTGGAAATCTTTAGCATGAGGCTGACATCTCATCAACATCAGCACGAAGCTGGAAACCTTCAGCACGAGACTAGCATCTCATCAACATCAGCACGAAGCTGGAAATATTCAACATAGGGCTAGCATCAACACTACTCCCCCTTTCAAGGGAGGTCCTTTCGAACTATACCAAGCTTTTCTCGAAAGTGCTCAAAATTTACACGAGACAGAGATTTGGTCAACACATATGAAACCTGCTCATCTGTGCCAACATAATGGATATTTATGGCTCCTCTCTGCACCATATCACGAATGTAGTGATATCGTATTTCTATGTGTTTTGACTTGTCATGGAACATAGGGTTCTATGTCATTTTTATGCAACTTTGGTTATCACATAGAATCACGGTTGCTTCCATATCTAGATCAAATAGACCTGTAAACAACTTTCAAATCCATATGGCTTCGCAACTGACAAAACATGCATCAATGTAATCTGCTTCTGTCATGCTGAGAGCAATACTTGATTGGTTCCTACTCTACCATGAGATCATGGTTGACCCCAGACTAAAACAACATTTAGAGGTGATATTTCTGTCAGAGACACTTCTAACCCAATATGAATCGGTATAGCCACTCAGTCTGAAGTCATGATCTCCATTATAACTGAAACCAAAATCCAACGTACCCTTAAGGTATCTCATCACATGTTTTGCAGCGACAAGGTGAACACGTCTGGGTTCTACGAGAAATTGACTCAAGGTGTTCACAATAAAACATATATCTGGCCTGGTATTCATGAGATACATCAACGATCCAATGATTTGTCTGTACAGTGTGGCATTAACCAATTCTGATGAAGTATCAACCATGAGATTCAACTTTGTTTCCATGGGTGTATTCATGGATTTACACTCCAACATATCAAACCTCTTCAGTATTTCAACTGCATACTTCCCTTGGTTAAAGAAGATATTTTCTGGGCTCTGCCAGACCTCAAGACCTAAGAAATAGTGCATTAGGCCTAGGTCTTTCATCTCAAATTCTGAAGCGAGCTTCTTCTTACAATCAATGATGATCTTTTCTTCTCCAGTTAATAATAATTCATCCACATAAAACAACAATATAACAGGCTCATCATTCATAACCTTGAAGTAAATGTTAGAATCAACTTTACTCTTGGTAAAGCCCAAGCTCATCAGGAAACTATCAATTCTTCCATACCAAGCTCTAGGAGCTTGTTTCAATCTGTACAGAGCCTTCTTCAACTTGAAGACATGTTTCTTTCTATCTTCAACCTCAAACCCTTGAGGTTGTTCTATGTACACTTCTTCTTCGATGACACCATTTAAGAAAGTTGTTTTCACATCCATCTGGTGTAACTTCCATTTCATCTTAGCTGCAAGGGATATGATGGTTTTGATAGAAGTGTATCTAGCTATGGGAGAAAACATTTTTTCACAATCAATGTATTCCTTTTGGGAAAATCCATGAGCTACAAACCTTGCTTTATATTTCTCAATACTTCCATCAGTGACATGTTTTATCTTGTATAGCCATTTGGAAGATACCACATATTTTCTGTTCAGTCTGGGAACTATTTCCCATACATCATTCTTTATAATGGATTGATATTCTTATGTCATGGAATCTTCCCATTATTTCTCCTGAATGGCTTCTTCAAAGAAAGTAGGCTCCTTCTCTAAGAGATCACACATCAAAGCCATATAACTGGAGAATGGCTTGGGTTTCTTGACTTGTCTCATGGTTCCTTTGTGGGCACCATACTTATCTCCATCTTGAATAAGTTCCCTTGCCCAGGATGGATTTCTCTTGTGAGATATCCTCATCTGGGGAGGTTCTTGAGATTCTATCATATTATTATCTTCATGAATCTCATCATTGGGGGAAATTGTGACTTCCCTCACTGGTTTTGCAACTCTGGGAGCTACAGGTTCTTCTTCATATACTTCTTCAAGCTGACATCTCCTTGATTTCTTGAGTGCTGCATCTTATTCAAAGGTTACATCTATGTTGATCTCAATGTGATGGTAACTTGTTATATAAATTATGAAGGCCTTGGAGACCTCATAGTATCCAACAAATATTCCCTTCTTTCATGAAGGGTCCAAATTGGTTCTCTTCTCTTTCAGAATGTGTACAAATGTTGGACAACCAAATATTTTGAGATGGCTTACTTATGGCTTCTTTTCGAAGAACATTTCTTCGGGGGTTTTTGAACCCAAGTGCACTATGGGGTAATATTTTTTGTACATACACTATTGTCCTTGTTGCTTCTGCCCATAAGTACATTGGACTATCTTGATCATGGATCATAGTCTTCACATCTTCCATTATAGTTTTTTTCTTCCTTTCTGCTACACCGTTTTGTTGAGGATTGTAGGGAGTGGTGAGCTCCCTCTTAATCCTGAAATATTTACAAAAGTTTACAAACTATTTTGAGGTGTATTCTCCTCCATTATCTGACCTGAGTGTCTTGATATTTATTTCAAAGAGATTCTCTATCAAGTCTTTGAATTCCTTGAATTTTCCTAACACTTCATCTTTTGACTTTAAGAAGTACACCCAAGTCTTGCGAGAATAGTCATCAATTAATGATACATAGTATACATACCCATTAATGGAGGTTGATGTCATTAGGCCACATACATCTGAGTGGATGAGCTCTAATACTCTTTCTGCTTTATTGTTTCTCTTCAGGAAAGGGTTCTTGATGTTCTTTCCTTGTGCACATCCATTTCACACACCTTCATGGTCAACCTTGAATTTTGGTAGACCTGTAACTGCCTTGCTCACATATGGTAATGATTTGTAGTTGATGTGAGCTAGTCTTCTATGCCAAAGTTCACATGGAATCTCGGTGGAGTGTATCAAGGCTGCTTCTGAGTTACCTTTTAATTTATACAGGCCACCTTCTTCTATTCCAATAACAATTGCATCTTCTATGGTTTTTCCTTTAGGCCACATGAGGACTTCACCATCTATGAATGCAACCCTGAAGCCTTTCTTATATAAATATGAGATAGAAATCAAGTTCTTGGTCAAACCTAGTACATATATCACATCCTTCATCTTCATTGGGGTCCCTGAATCAAGTTTGTAATTGGACTCTCCCACTCCTTTGATAGGGTACTAGTAATCATCTCCAAGTGTAACTTTCTGGGGAAATTTATTTTTGGTAAGGCTAGAGAGAATGTCTCTTTGACCTGTCATGTGCTAGGAAGTACCACTATCTATGAGCCAAGTATCCTCACCAGGTGACACTAATCCTGAGAGGGCAAAGATTAAGACATAGTCTTCAATCTGTTCTTTAATCATCTTTGAGGGTGGCTCTTCATCTTCAACTATATGGGCATGGTGCCTTTTGTTTCTCTTCTTGTATTCTTCTCTCTTAGCCGGACAATATTTAGAGATATGTCTCATCTTATCACAATGGTAGCATTTATAAGAGGAGAAATATTTTTCTCTTCTTTGAACTTTCTGAAACTTCTGGAATCTTCTTAGAGGGTGAGATTCTTTATGAGAGTTGTTGAATCTCTTTGGTGAGTGAGATTCCTTATGTTGATGAGTCTCCTTCTGGAAGTGAGACCTATTCCTTCCTCCTTTAGTATGAGAAGCTAGGGCTTGATATTCATCTCTTGATAGTACTGCTTCTCGGTTAGCTACTCTTGGTTATTCTTGAACACATTCTTCCCAAAGACTGTCAAAATGTAGTTCCTCCTTTTTGGCACAAATGGTTTGGATGAATGCATCCCAAGGTCTTGTGAGACCATTAAGAGATGTCATTATGAGTTCATCCTCATCTAGGGTGTCTCCAATTGCTTCTATATGTTCCATGAATTGAGAGATTCTAGAGAAATAGTCATGGACTATTTCTCCTTTTTGCATCCTTGTACTTTTGAGTTGAGTTCTTAGACTCATCTTTAGTTTGATGTTCTTTCCTTCATACATTCTGGTTAGGGTATCAAACATTTATTTTGGATTTTTCTTTGAGGTCACTTGAGGGATCAAGTGATCTTTAATAAAGTCTGCAATGATCCTTTTGGCCCTAACCATGTCCTTGTACTTTTCTTTGGTTGTAGCTTCTTCGGATTTCAGTACATCTTCCTTTATGAAATTTGAGAGGTCATTCTCTTCAAGAATGAGTGCAATCATATATTTCCAAGAACATAAGTTTTCCAGACCTTCTAACTTGTCGATAAGCTTAGTGCTTGTAGACATCTTGACCTGGAGCTGGGAAAATGACCAAAAAACAAAACTGCTCAAAATTTAAATCTAAACTTACCAGGAGGTGTGCTTGGTTGAGGCGAGTAGCCTGGTGCAGTCAGATTTCATAAAATCCAAATTTTACCCCTTCAAACTGGGTTTGTGGAAATCTAGACTGGTACTTTTGGCACTGGTACTAGTTTCCTTGTTTTATGGTTTTCTAGTACTAGTGAAAACTAGGGTTTCACTTTCCGAGAGTTTTGTCCACTAGAAAAGTGCACTAAAGTTGTCAAAGAGTTCGCTAGGCTAGGGTGCACTTCCTTGATGATTTTTAGGATGAAATTCCTCTTCAATAAAAGGCCCCAATTTTCTTATATGACAACAATGACGTTTTTGCGTATCCATTGAAAGGTTCTCTCTTTATCTTAGCTCTGATACCATGTTAATTTTTTTAGCTATTGTTAGGTTTGTTTTCAATTTACTATATAACAATAGCATAGGTAGGATCACTGAGAAAAACACAATCACAAGATACACAACATTTATCCTGGGAAACCCTCATGGGAAAGAAAACCCAACAAAAACTTCCTTAATATAGATAGCCAATACAATGCCAAGACAATAAACCAAAACACTAGAGAATATCCAACACTGAGCAATGCCCATCTCTCTTATTTCTTCTCCCAACAAAAACTATCAAACTTGTGCACTTTATGAGTGAATGAGTGAGTGAGATGATGAGGCGCTAGCCTCCTTTATTTATACTAGCTAGAAGGTGTTGGAAAGGTGTTTCTTCACTGGGTAGGGCCGACTTCTCTTCTTAGTGGTTAAAACTACTTAAATTAGGCATGGGGGGTGTCTTCTTAATTTTCATAATATAATTAGGGTTTGACCAATCCACAAAAGGGGATTGATCTGATGAATAATAACTCAATAATAAATAGAATACTCTTTGTAGTTACAATATTTCAACAATAATCTCCTTAGTTGTCCCACAGATTTGGGATAACAACACCAATAAGCTAAGATACAATATCAGGTATGGGAACTGCAGGTACGGGAATGTTGAACATGTTGGTACAAGAAATGAACTCAGTTTTCTTTCATACTAACAATTGTGGCCTATGCATCAAATCGAATCTTGGCGAGGACCACTGAAAATGTAAGAACACCTTTAATGTTGAAGATCACTTGGAGAAGATGCTTGATCTGCAAGAATTCTTAACATGAATCATCATCAACAAAACTATGATATATTCTTCTTTAATCGCTAAAAACATAGAAAAATAATGTATTAACCACACTGGATATATAATGGTGAATAATGACATTTAATGAAGGTTTATGGCATAGATGGACATGGATTATTAGGAAAATATTGACTTTATTAGGTGGAGAATTATGACTAAAACAGATCCCAACAATCCCCTAAACCTGAGGGTTTGCATGTCCTCATGCAAATAAGAACTTGTGAATCCTTATTTGATGTTCATTGCATACTCTATTTAATTATCTCATATGGCTAGATACTTGTGACAATGTTTCTAGTGTTGGTTCTTGTGGAGCAACACTATGGGGACTGAAGGTTTTAGTTCTTGTGGAGCAACACTCTTTGTAATGGATTTATCATACTGTCACAACAAATAGATGTCAACTTGATTTCCTTTAAAACGGAGCAACAAAAAATGTCATGAAAATGGAGGAGAAGCAAGAGATGGGCATTGTGAGGGATGGTGGATGAGTGAAAATGATGGTTTGTGAAATGATGGAGATGGTGGCAGTATGAACTTGGGCGCTTTTATGAGGGATGGTGAATGAGTGTGGAGAATGGTTGATGATGATGGTGGAATTATGCATATGAGATTAGACACTTTTATACTCTATGGAATTTAATCTTAAGACCAAAATTTTACTTGTGGCTCTTTAATTGGATAGGAAACAATGACTTTGTTATCCCCAATTTCTAGGGATAACTAAGGAGATTATGTCTTGAGGCCCTTAGGTTGCAGACATGGATTATTGAGAGACAGATGACTGACAACATCCACATACGCAGACATAGACCCAATTCACCATCACACATCTTGGATTTATCATGATGGAATTCACCACATCAGCTTGCTTTCGGAAGACGATGGGTCTTTCTCCATGAGGTACAAGTCAGGTATTGTGGTAAGTGTCACTTTAATACTCGAGTCATTTGAGTATGTTGCATTTAAATCTACTTTTGAATATAGAACTTATGCTCTTTGCCCTGTTTCACCTTGGTGGTTGACATTGTGTCCTAGTAAGTGGTCACGCTTGGGAATGGGTTTGCTACTGGGAGGTCCCCTTGACAAAGCATTGTATCATTCTTGATCATACTTATCACTTTTGATAGTTCACCCTTTTTCCTCTCCTTATATTTTGGGATTTTTAGGTGTACTGGCCCAAGAAGGGATTGTACCTCTTATTATGGGAAGAAGAGGCTGAAATCCCAGAGGGAATGTAGCTGGAAAAAAGAAAAAATCCAAAAATTTAACCTTCCATATGCTCACCCAAAGAGGTATTGAGAACAATGAAATGTTTCTCCTAAAAAATAAAAGACATGCAAGAACCAATTTCATATTATATAGGCATCCCACTTGTTGAGGGATTTACACAAGTGTGTTACAACCTTTGCTTTACCCCTATGGTACTTTGTGTACCTCTCCCTTCAAGTGACACTGTGGTACTAGCCCCCAAGTTTTATGTTATCCATTAGGAGTACCCAGTTGTTCTAGACTTTAATTAATTAATGGAAAATGAATGGGCTTGGAAAAAGGATGCATTGAAAATGAAGGTGCAACACACCCTCTACAAAGGCACCGATAAAAGAGACAACATGAACCCTTGTATGTCATGAACCCCATGCCCAAAAGTCTTACCTCGATCCACTTCATCTTCTCCACATGAATTAGAGAGGGTCCACCTAGGAAACACTCCTTGATTTAAGGAATGATTCACCTAATAGGTCACATTGTCAACCCTCCCATACCTAAACTTGACAAATTGCATAAGCTCTTTGAGCACTTGTTTAATTTAATAAGGTAGTTTTGATGCACATGTTTAGGTGGCTCTTGTATTATATGTGATTTTACTTGCCATGATACATTTGACTTGAGATCCTTGGAGGGTGCACTTGTCTATTTTTTGCAGGGCATTCTTGATGGAGGATTTGGAGGGACAAGCCCAACTTAGGCCTTCATTGGGACAGGACGTCCACATGATGGATGTCAGGACCCAGACATTGGGAGTAGCCAGAGCTTGAGTGTTTCCTTTGGAGGCAAGTGAAGTCACCTTGGACGTGATACCTAGCCCATCTTAGCCCAACATTTCACCTCAAAGGTCAAAACGTCACCTTGGGAGAGCTTGACATCGCCCTTGGGCAAGGGTTTTGATGATTATGGTGAAGTTATATGATGAATTGGCACACTTTGATGGGGAGAAACCCTTTCATCATGGAGATATATCCTTTGGAGGCTCCATGTTTTCTTCTCCAAGGTCAATGACTTGCTTAAAGTGCCAAAACGTCACCCTCTAGGGTATGATATCATATTTCTAGGGTTTCTTTATGTGTAAACTCAAAGTTAAATTTTAAAGGGGAAAAATAAAGGGGAATGGCCCCCTTATTTTGTCGTCTACCCTAAATAAATGTGGACAAACACTTTTTAGAGGTTTTATATAAATAGGAATCAAATTCATTTCATTTGATCATAACTCTCTCATTAGAGAAGACCACTTGGCTGAAATTTGCACCCTACTTGGGCATTTTTGGACTATCTCTCTCTTGTGAAACATTGTTGGATGCTTATTATGGTATATTGTGGAGCTAAGGTGGTGCACACCTCTTGGAGACTTGTTCTTTTGCATGTGGAAGGAATTTTCTTGGTAAACTAGGGTTTTGTTATTGCTATCTTGTGGAATTAGTAAGACAATTTATGTACTTGTTGGTATCCTTATTATTGTTTCACTAGTATTCTTTTCTAAACCCTTGGAGGAGTATAAGAGAATACACCCTCCACCAAGGTCCATCTTATTTTCAATTTGATAAGTCATTTCTACAAGGTTTCTAGGAGGAGTAAAAGGGATTACACCCTCCTAGACTCACCTTTGTTGGTTTTTCATGCTCTAGGGAGTATAAGGGCCTACACTCCTAGAGATATTGTGGATCCAACATTTATAACCAAGACTCCATTTACTCAATAGATTAAAAACACTAATCTGAAAATTGCATTAGAGAAACAAAATAGTTGCATTGGATAACATGTTTTGTTGAGATATTTCAATTGTCTAAAGTGGATTCAATTTTACATGATTTTAGCTTGCTTGAGACACTAGGGAGTCTAGCTTAGCCAAGTTCATGTTATTGTTGTTATAAATTTATGCTACAGACATTAGGGCTGCAACAAACTCATTTAAATTTTCTTTCTCTTACTCACTATTCGTCCATCAAAAATTGCTAAGAAGTTGCCATAGTAATATACTAATCATTGTGAATCTTTTGGGTGGTTTACTTGTGATTTTTGGTGGTTGAATATTGTTGTTGTAGAAATTGTTTGTTACATCCATAAGGATGCATAATATTTTCCTAATAAATTCATCTAGTAGCCCTAATTTACCATCAACGTTCATTCTTAACTATTGGAAAGTTATCCATTGTTTTAGTACTTCATTGTCCAATAATTATTTGATAACTTTGATGGTTATATCTGTAGTAACTATCTCCTATTCTTGCTTATATATATTCTTGCTTACTGTGCAATATAGGACAACAAGATTCACTTGCTTGTACCTCGATTGTTTGTCTTGTCTCGGGAAGCTGTAACACTTTGGTGTAGGTACCAAGTCTTTGGAAACCATTTACCATCATCAAGACTCTTTATCAAGCCCCCATACTTCTTCCGTCGTTAACCTAAGGGGATCCTCCCAACATCTCTTCATCCTCCATCTCGTTTCCCATAGGGTCACTCAGGATCCCCCCTAGAGGTGATTTCATCGTCTCTAAAGTGAGGGGAGTACCTATTTAAGGTGACAATGGGTAGGTATTCCCATATTTCTCACCATATTGTGGATTGGGTCGGAATTTTCCCAACCTACAATTTGTGCGATAACATTTTGGCATCGTTTATGGGGATGATTTTGAATCCTATTTCATGCCCTAACAACATCTTGGCAATATTTGATCCCAAAGCCTCTACCCCTAGCTTGTCTAGCGACTCCACTTGAGGGAAGTTGCCTTTCCCTTTTTTTCCTTGATGGCAACTCCACCATCCCAGAATTCTTCTTCCCAAAATACCCTTTCCCCTGGAAGATTCAAACCTTCCAAAAATTATCAAAGAAGGCCTCCTCTCCATTCCCCCATTGTCAAACAAAATTTTCAAGGTAATCTCCCACTTGCACCAATGGCTCGTTCTTGGGAAAAGGACCTTTATAATCCCTTGAACATGGCTTCCATCACTAGATATCCCAATACCATTCCTAAAGAAATCAACAAATGGTTGTAAAAGCTTTCCGAGAACAATGTAATCACCATAGAACAAAATCTACATGCCATTGGTCGAGACATGCAAAATGAAGGAGTGGAACATGAAGATGTTGCAATGAAGTTGCTAGCAATATCTCTCACTGAAGATGCCAAAAGATGGTTTGATGGCTGGCTAGATAATCACCTCACCAATTATGAATACTTTGCTAAGTTATTTAAAAACAAATGTTCATTGAAGAAAGATAACAGAATGCTAATGAATCAGTTCAACCAGATAAAGAAAAAGGTGAACGAGATAGTGAGTGAGTTTGATACTAGATTTGATGAATTGCATATCCAAATCCCTCAGGATTTGCGTCCTACCACAACAATTGTTTGTCTTCTTTATGTCATTTATTTTGAAGGGAAATTTGGTTTCATCCTAAGGGACAAGAAACCCCGCAATTTGGTAGAAGACAAAGAGTACAGTGAAGACATTGAGGATAACCTTTTGTTCTCCAAGTTCGATCTTTTTCAGTATCCTTGTGCCAAAGAATAACCAAAATAAAAAAAACCAACTACAAACAGTGCACTGGATCCAATTGCTCCCATAGCTCAGAAGCTTGATTAGATGAATACTCAGTTTGTCTAGACTCAAAATAAGGTTATGAGCTAGTTGAAAAATTTGGAAAGGAATCATTCTTCTCCAAGGCACCCATTCGTCAGAAAAGAACCCACAGGTTGTAAGGAAAAACCTCAACAATAGAAAAAGGATCTTGACACACTGGACCCTATTGGGATGATGAACTTGGAGGAACTACCATGGTGTTCTCCTTGCCAAGAACCTCATCCAGAGGAAGAATGTCCATGACGATAAGAAGAATCTCATGACAATATCAACTTCATGGATACAATATTTTCCTTTCAGGGTGATGATGATGATGATGAACTCACATATATTACATAGGAATAGATTGATGAAGCTTGGAAAAGGTAAGCCAGAGAAGGCCAGATCAGAGTGCTTAATTAGTTGACTGAAGATCAAAGGAAATAATTAAGGAAGAGTGAGATCCTGACTTATGCAAGGAGTAAAATTATTGTCTTTCATCCACAAACTTCAGAGAAGAAAACCTCATCTCATCCAACAAATAAAGATTCAATTCAGTCAAAGAAAACCGCTCCCCATCCAACAAATAAGGTGGTCCCACCATCCCCACCTCCAGTTCGAGAATTGCTTCCAAAACCAACGCAGGCAGAAGAGATTCAGTTGAATATAGATGTCATGACCATGGTTGGAAAAATGAATATGACAGTCCCATTGATAGAAATGTGCAAAATACCTTCCGTTAGAAGAGAAGTGTTGAAGTTTTTGAAAGCACCCGTCGAGGTAGAAGATCCTTCGATAATCCTGAACACCATGTACCTTGGATGGAAAAATGACTCCCTTCTACCTTTCTTTGGGAATGAATAATATTGTCTTGCAAAACTGCATGCTAGATTCTGGGGCCTCAAGAAATGTGATGTACATAAAGGTTATGAAGCAGCTTGGCCTCAAGACAACTAAACCCTATGGAAATGTTTGTAGTATCAATTCCAAGAAGGTCAAGGTTTATAGTCTCATAGAATATGCAAAGTTCTATTTGGTATATTTTCCTCACATTAGCATCCTCATGAACATAGTGGTGATTGATGTTATAGATTCTTGGGGCATGTTATTATCGAGGAGTTGGGTTGATACTCTTGGAGAATTCATTAGCATGGACCTCACTCGTGCTTATATCCCCATGGAGGATGGTACCTTTGAATTTATCTACAATTGAAAAGCGACCAAGGAACATGTGATAGAGTGGGACCATCCTAACCGCATCAACAAGAATGAGTTTGATGAAGCTCTGTTTCCTATTGAATATGATCCTCATGATCTCCCTTTCATGCAGGAGGATTGTATAGATACACTACTTCCAAGAACCAAAGAATATAAGGATAAGTTATAAAAATTTCAAGGGAAGGAACCATGGTCCATCAAGATATTGAAGGAGGGAGATAAAGGGGACAAAGTACATGAGAAGGATATTAAATACACAATCAACATAGAGCCACCTTCTCACCCCTACATCGAGAATATAACTTACATCAACTAAAGTGAGATAAGTCTTGCATTCATGTGGGACAAGAGGAAGGGCAAGCCCAAATATGATCAGAAGAATAAAAACTCTTGCCTTGGCCCTTACATCATCAAGAAAAATTCTGAGAGAGAGAAGTACTACTTGTCATCCATGGACGAGAGAATGATGTCATTACCAGTGGATGGATCTATTCTCCGACCCTATATTCAAGGTACTTGACTTCTTCAGGGCCTAGGGCCCAGGTAAGTAGGTAGGTCATCTTTCTTTCTTGAATTTGCATCTTGATTTCTCATGGTGGTTTAGTTTCATCTCATTTCTGATTTTCATTTTGTTCTACTTGCATTATTGATTTACATGTTTATATTTCATCATATTTTATGAAAAATAAAAAAAATTCTTTTCTAGATTAGTTGTCATTTTAAAAAATTTGGATTTTTTATTATATGAGCAAAGGGTGAGTGAGCCACCCTAGATTTTACGTTTTGATGTTTGAGTGAGACACAAGTCTGACCAGGATATGTTGAGGTTCTCATGCACTCTACAGTGAGCAAATGTCCCCAAGTACGAGCCAGATGGTATCCCCAATTTCTAGGTATACTTAAGGAGATGATGTCTCGAGGCCCTCAGGTTTCAGACATGGAGTATCGAGAGAGATGACTGACAGTTTCCACATACACAGACATAGACCCACTTCACCATCACAGATCCTGCATTTGTCATGATGGAATTCACCACATCAACTTGCTTCTAGAAGACGATGGGTCTTGCTCCATGAGGTATAATTCAAGTATTGTGGTAAGTGTCACTTTAATACTTGAGGAATTTGAGTATGTTGCATTTAAATATTCTTTTGATTATAGATCTTATTCTTGCAAATTATGCTCTTTTCCATGTTTCACCTTGGTGGTTGACATTGTGACCTAGTAAGTGGTCACCCTTAGGAATGGGTTTATTACTAGGAGGTCCACTTAACGAGTCATCGTATCATTCCCGATCATACTTATCACTTTTCACACTTCACCCCTTTCGTCTCCTTATCTTTTTGGTTTTGACACACTGTGACGGGGAGAAACCCTTGCGTCATGGAGAGATAGCCTTTGGAGGCTCTACGTTTTCTTCTCCAAGGTCAACAACTTGCTTAAAGTGCCAAAACATCACCCTTTAGGGTATGATGTCATGTTTCTAGGGTTTCTTTATGTGTAAACTAAAAATTAAATTGTAAAGGGACAAAATAAAGGGGAATGTCCCCTTATTTTTGGGTTTACCCTAACTAAATGTGGACAATTTTTTTTTAGAGGTTTTATATAAATAGGAATCAAATTCATTTCATTTGATCATAGCTCTCTCATTAGAGAAGACTACTTGGCTGAAATTTGCACCATACTTAGAAATTTTTGGACTATCTCTCTCTTGTGCAACATTCTTGGATGCTTGTTATGGTATATTGTGGAGCTAAGGTGGTGCACACCTCTTGGAGACTTGTTATTTTGCACATGGAAGGAAATTGCTTGGTAAACTAGGGCTTTGTTTTTGCAATCTTGTGGAATTGGTAAGAGAATTTATGCACTTGTTGATATTCTTCTTCTTGTTTCACTAGTATTCTTGTATAAACCCTTGGAGGAGTATAAGGGAATACACCCTCCACCAAGTTCCATTATTTTCAATTTGATAAGACATTTCTATAAGGTTGCTAGGAGGAGTAAAATGGCTTACACCCTCCTAGACTCACCTTTGTTGGTTTTGCATGCTCTAGGGAGTAGAAGGGCCTACACCCCTAGAGATATTGTGGATCCAAACTTTATAACCATGACTCCATTTACCCAATAGATTAAAAGAACCAATCTAAAAATTGCACTGGAGAAACAAAATAGTTGCATTGGATAACATGTTTTGTTGAGATATTTCAATTGTCTAAAGTGGATTCAATTTTACATGCTTTTATATTGATTGAGCCACTAGAGCATCTAGCTTAGCCAAGTACATATTATTTCTGTTATAATTTTATGCTATAGCCATTAGGGATGCAACAAACTCATTTAAATTTCTTTCTCTTACTCATTATTCAACCGTCAGAAATTGCTAAAAAGATGCCATAGTAATCTACTAATCATTGTGCATCGTTTGGGTGGTTTACTTGTGATTTTTGGTGGTTGAATTTTGTTGTTGTAGAAATTTTTTTCTACATCCATAAGACTGCAAAAATATTTTCCTAATAACTTCATCTAGCACCCCTAATTTACCGTCAAAGTTCATTCTTAAGTATTGGAAAGTTATCTATTGTTTTAGTACTTCATTGTCCAATAATTATTTGATAACTTTGATGGTTAATTCTGCAATAACTAGATCTTATTCTTTCTGATATATATTCTTGTTTACTTCTACAATACAGGACAACAATATTCACTTTATTTTACCAAGGATTTAAATTTAATATAAATGTAATACTTTAACATCCAAATTTGGCAGTTTTTCAGGCAGTTCTTCATTGTGGCTCAGCTCAGGAGTTTTAGCATGGAGATATACCAACTTATGCACCTGCTTTGTTGGTATTGTTGTTTGGACTTATGATTGAGGGGGGGGGGGAATGTTAGCCTCTTTCTCATATACAATAATAATTCCAAGTATACCACCTTTGTATATTTTACATACTAGGATATAATTGTTATCCTAAGCATGTTTCTAGATTCCTACTTTGAAAACCTTCATTCACGCCACCTATGAGGATATCTCAAGCTCATGAGAAAATCGTGGAGCGAATCATTTAAGAAATCGTCGAGTAAATAAGTTGAGGAGATCGATGAGGATTCATTGAGCATATTTGGATCACATCCTTCGTTGAATCGAGTGTTGTAGGGAAGACCGTGGAGGGATAATCGTGGAGATCTTCAACTAATCAAATAAAATCCTCGCATGTTGTACATTCACAAATTTTCATGTCTGTTCTGGGTGACCAGGCCATTGTTTTCCACTTCTCGGTGACCAATATTCCACCAAATCACGAACAGAGAGAAAAGAGAAATAGAGGAAAAATCGAGTGGATCAGGTGTCAAATACTCAGAGGTGGATTGGAAAACTGTAATTATATAAAATCACTGCAAGATGGATCACTTCACAAGTGCCTTGCTGCAAAAAAAAAATGTGATGAATCACTGCAAATACATGATGGATTGTTGCCAGGTTATGATTGTTGGAGAAACTTTGTGCTTCAACAGATGTTTGGATAGTGGGAGCCTGGAATACAAGAGAAATCTCAACTAGACAACAAGGTTCGTTTCAATCATGGTTACATATTTTTTTATTATGCAAACAAAAGGTCAGTCAACCTGGCGCTATCGTTCAATACAAGAGATGAAAGAATGGGCGTGTCGCATGATCCAATCTCACCACAACTAACAGAAATATGAATCCCGAGGATAGTTGGATCCAATTAAATTTAGATCTGATTCGTAGAATATCGTTATGCAATAGGTAGTTCGATGTCCACAATAGAATAACACTTTGTTAAAATAATGTAACTGCAAAGAGTATTCTTATTATTATTGTTATTTTATTCATAGGATTAATCCCCATTGTGGATTAATCCCCATTGTGGATTAATCATGTCGATAATTGTATTAGGACCAAATCCCCTTTTGCAGATTGGTCATCGGACAATTGTAATAGGCAGAATAAGAAGTCGGCCCTAGTAGTTATTATTGAGACCCAGAATTAAATTAAAGGTGAGTTTACCCACCCAGAGTGAGAGGTCGGCCCTACCAGTGAAACCCTTTCACATGTGCCAGTCTTGTATATATAGGGAGGCTAGTGCCTCACTTTATCACACAACTCACTTGCTCATTCTCTTATGAGGCAAGTTGCAATTACCAGTTGGAGAGAGGAGGAGAAGAGTGGCGCATCTTTTGGAGAGGACTATCTATATTGGTTTGAGTTATCTCTTGAACATTGTATTGGCAATTTATGATAAGGAAGTTTTGTTGGGTTTTCTTCCCCTAGAGGGTTTCCCAGGATAAATGTTGTGTCTCTTGTGAATGTGTATTTCTCAGTGATCTTGTTCTTATATTGTTCTTATCTATTGAAATGAAAAGAACTATAATAATGGCATAAACATTAACATGGTATCAGAGCCAACCTAAAGGAAGCATATTTCGCAAGAGGAAAAACGTCACTATTACCGTACCAAAAAATTAGGGTTTTTCAAAAGTGAATCTTTTCAAGCCTAAAACCACCTAGAAAGTTGTGCCCTCCCCCAAGGATCATTTTGGAACTTAGAGTGCACCTTTTTAGTGGCTGGATCTTCTGCAAAGTGAAACCCTAGTTTCACAAAAGTACCAGAAGTACCAGAAGTACCAAAAGCACCAGTCCAAAAATCCGCAGATCAGATTTGAAGGGGTAAAAATTGGATTTTCTCATATCCAAGTATACTAGGCTACTCGCCTCAGCCAAGCACACCTCCTGGTAAGATCAAAATTTGATTTTAAGCATTTTCATTTTTGGTCATTTTTCATAGCCTCAAGCACAAGATGTCTACAAGCACAAATCTTGTTAAGAAACTAGAACGCATAGACAACTTCTGTGCCTGGAAGTATAGGATCGGTCTGATCCTTGCAGAGAACGACCTAGCAAAATTCATCAAAGAAGAAGTGGAGGAACCTGAAGATGTCGTAGAGAAAGCGAAGCATCAGAAGGACTCGATCAGGGCTCAAAGAATCATTGCAGATTCAATCAAAGACCACTTGATCACGTATGTATTGTCCAAGAAAACTCTGAGGGAGATATTTGACTCTCTAAGCAAACTATATGAAGGAAAGAACATCAACCGAAAGATGAATCTAAGATCTCAATTGAAGAATACCAAGATGCAGAAAGGAGAAATGATTCAAGAATATTTTTCCCGAATCTCAAAAATTAAAGAACAGTTAAAAGTGATTGGAGACACCATCGATGAAGATGAATTCGTAATGACGACCCTAAATGGTCTCACAAGACCTTGGGATGCCTTCATCTAGACGATATGTGCCAGAAAGGAGAAACTACAATTTGAGAGCCTATGGGAAGAATGCATCTAAGAAGAGACAAGGGTAGCCAACCGTGAAGCATTACTAGCAAGGGATGATGATCAAGCCCTAGCTACTCATACAAAAGGAGGAAGGAAGAAACCCTACTTCAAAAGGGAAACTCATAGAGATTCGCAACCATCAAACAAATTCAACAACCAAGAATCTCATCCAAGAAATTTTCAAAAGAAAGGACAACGTAAGGGATGAGATCTCTCATCTATACAATGCTATCATTGTAATAAGATGGGACACAAGGTGAATAATTGTCCAGTCAGAAGAGAAGAATACAAGAGGAAGCACAAAAGGCAACGTGCCCACATAGTCGAAGATGAAGAACCACCTATGAAGATGATTAAGGACCATGTCTTGATCTCAACTCTCTCAGGATCTGTATCACCTGGAGAGGACACATGGATCATTGATAGTGGTGCATCAAAACACATGACGGGTAAGAAAAATACTCTCTCTTTTATTTCAGAAAAGAATTTTTCTCAGAAAGTGACTCTTGGAGATGATTATCAATATCCCATCAAGGGAGTAGGAGAATCAAACTACAAGCTAGATTTAGAAAACTCAATAACAATGAAGGACGTACTCTATGTACTGGGCCTAAAGAAGAACTTACTCTCTATATCAGCTCTAGACAAGAAAGGCTATAGAGTTTCCTTCATAGATAGAGAAGTTCTTATGTGGGCAAAGGGAGAAACCTTAAATGAAGCAATCGTCATCAGAAATGAAGAGAATGGCTTATATAAACTAAAGGGTCACCCAGAAACCGCCATGACCCATGCCATTGAAAACTCATGCGAACTTTGGCATAGAAGACTAGCCCACATCAACTACAAGGCACTACCATACATATGCAAAGCTATCACAGGTTTACCAGAACTCAAGGTTGATCAGGAAGGCATATGCAATGGATGTGTGCAAGGGAAGAATATCAAGAACCCTTTTCCAAAGAGGGATAGCAAAGCAGAAGGAGTATTGGAACTCATTCATTCAGACGTTTGTGGCCCAATGCCATCATCCTCCATTAGCGGGTATGTATACTATGTATCATTTATTGATGGCTATTCTCGTAAGACCTAGATGTATTTCTTGAAATCTAAAGATGAAGTGTTCAGTAAATTCAAGGAATTCAAAGCCTTGATAGAGAATATTTCTGAAATAAAGATTAAGATACTTAGGTTAGATAATGGAGGAGAATATACCTCAAAGGAGTTCGTAAACTTCTGCAGAGATGTTGGGATCAAGAGGGAACTCACTACTCCCTATAATCCCCAACAAAATGGTGTCGCTGAAAGGAAGAACATAACAATTATGGAAGTTGTAAATACCATGATTCACGATCAAGATCTTCCTATGTGCTTATGGGCAGAAGCAGCAATGGAAGCTATTTATGTGCAAATAGATTATCCCATAGCACACTTGGGTTCAAGACCCCAGAAGAAATGTTCACCAGAAAGAAGCCAGAGGTAAGCCATCTCAAAATATTTGGTTGTTCAGTGTTTATTCATATACCGAAAGAGAAAAGAAACAAGCTGGAACCCTCCAGAAAGAAGGGAATATTTGTGGGATACTGTGAGGTCTCCAAGGCCTTCAGAATCTACATACCTGGTCACCGCCATATTGATATCAGCAGGGACATGACCTTTGATGAAGAAGAAACACTTAAGAAATCAAGAAGATGCCAGCTTGAAGATATATATGAAGAGGAACATGAAAATCTTAGGATTAGAGAATCCACGAGGGAAGTTCCCAGAACTGTAGAACCTGTAAGGGAAGTCGTAACTTCCCTTGATGAGGAGACTCTTGAAGATCATGATATAACAGAAGTTCAAGAACCTCCTCAAATGACCTTCTCCCATAAAAGAAAGTCTTCTTGGGCAAGAGAGCTTATTCAAGATGGAGAGAAGTATAGTGTTCCAGAAGGAACCACAAGACAGGTGAAAAGACCAAAGCCATTCTCCAGTTACATGGCTTTGATGTGCAATCTACTTGACGAAGAACCTACATGCTTTGAAGAATCCATACAAAATAAGGAATGGGCAGATGCCATGACAGAAGAATACCAATCCATAATAAAGAATGATGTATGGGAAATAGTTCCCAGACCAAAAAGTAAGGATGTGGTATCACCAAAATTGCTCTTTAAAATAAAACATGTTGTTGATGGAAGTATTGAGAAATATAAAGAAAGATTTGTCGCTCGTGGCTTTTCTCAGAAGGAAGGCCTCGAATATGAAGAGACGTTCGCTCCTGTGGCCAGATACACTTCGAACAAAACCATTATAGCTCTTGCAGCCAAGATGAAATGGAAGCTGCACCAGATGGACGTGAAGAGAGCTTTCCTGAATGGTGTTATCGAAGAGGAAGTGTATATAGAGAAACCCCAAGGATTTGAGGTTGAAAACAGGAAGTCTCATGTCTACCGATTGAAGAAAGCCTTATATGGATTGAAGCAAGCTCCCAGAGATTGGTATGGACGTATAGACAGTTTCTTGACGAGCTTAGGATTTACCAAGAGTAAAGCAGACTCAAATATCTACTTCAAAATTATGGACAATGAACCAGTAATATTACTACTATATGTGGATGACTTATTCTTAATTGGAGAAGAAAAGCTCATCACTGAATGTAAAAAGAGACTTGCCGCAAAATTTGAAATGAAAGACCTTGGCCTAATGCATTACTTCTTAGGTCTTGAGGTATGGCAGAGTCCAGAAAGGATCTTCCTTAACCAAGGGAAGTACACGGTCGATATCTTAAAGAGATTCGACATGTTGGAATGCAAACCCATGAATACACCCATGGAAGTGAAGCTGAAGCTGTTGGTCGATACTTCGTCAGACTTGATAGATGCCACACTGTACAATAGATTATTGGATCGTTGATGTACCTGATGAACACCAGACCAGACATTTGTTTTGCAGTGAACACCTTGAGTCAGTTTCTGGTAGAGCCCAGATGTGTTCACCTAGTGGTTGCAAAACATGTGATGAGGTACCTTAAAGGTACAATGGATTATGGTCTCAGCTATGATGGAGATCATGACTTCACATTGAGTGGATACACTGATGCAGATTGGGCATGAAGCATTGCTGACAGAAAAGCACTTCCGGATGTTGTTTCAGTTTGGGATCATCCATGATCTCATGGCAGAGTAGGAAGCAATCGAGTATTTCTCTCAGCACAGCGGAAGCAGAGTACATTGTTGCATGTTCTACTAGTTGCGAAGCTATATGGCTTCGGAAGTTGCTGACTGGCCTATTTGACTTGGAGATGAGAGCAATCGTGATTCTATGTGACAACCAGAGCTACATAAAGATGACAGAGAATCTTGTATTCCACGATAGGTCGAAGCACATAGAGATCCGCTATCATTTCATCTGCGACATGGTACAGAGAGGAGCCTTGAAGCTCTAGTACATTAGCACGGATGAACAGGTTGTTGATGTGATGACCAAACCTCTATCTCATGTAAAGTTTGAACACTTTCGAGATAAGCTTGGTATAGTTCGAAAGGACCCTCCCTGAAAGGGGGAGTATATATATATATATTCCTTACTTCTGACCTAGCTGTTAGACGTAAAGCAAGATGAGTCATTGCTTCTGACCTCGTTGTTAGATGTGAAGCATGACGATGTGTGTTCCTTGCTTCTGACCTCGCTGTTAGATGCAAAGCAAGATGAGTCATTGCTTATGACCTCACTGTCAGACCTAAAGCATGATGTTGTGTGTTCCTTGCTTCTGACCTCGTTGTTAGACGTAAAGCAAGATGAGTCATTGCTTCTGACCTCGTTGTTAGACGTAAAGCATGACGTTGTGTGTTCCTTGCTTCTGACCTCACTGTTAGACGTAAAGCAAGATGAGTCATTGCTTTTGACCTCACTGTTAGATGTAAAGCAAGATGTTGTGTGATTCCTTGCTTCTGACCTAGTTGTTAGACGTAAATAAAGATGATTCCTTGCTTCTGACCTCATTGTTAGACGTAAAGAAAGATGATGATGATTCCTTGCTTCTGACCTCGTTGTTAGACGTAAAGCGATATGATGTGTGATTCCTTGCTTCTGACCTAGCTGTTAGACATAAAGCAAGATGATTCCTCACTTATGACCTCGTTGTTAGATGTAAAGCGAGATGTTGATGTGTTCCTTGCTTCTGACCCAGTTGTTAGATGTAAAGAAAGATGATATATATATATATATACCTTTCTTTTGACCTAGTTGTTAGACGTAAAACAAGATGTGACTGACACTGAGCTACCAGCTTATCAACTGTGACATTGAGACAGTGTAGTACTGTGATGTGCCAGCCTAGTGCTATGATGAGGTATCATTTTATTGATACATATTGATGCAGATGATGATGACATTCTTTCGATAATAATGATGTTGTTGATGAAGAAAACTTCCGATGACTCATAAATTTTCCAGCCAATGTTCCAAGATGATATTGACGATACTGTTCTCCTGATGCCACTGATGATGTAGACCTCTCTCGCCTGATGCTGTTCAAGAATACCCTTCTTGTTAAGGGGGAGTGTTAAAATAATGTAACTGCAAAGAGTATTCTTATTATTATTGTTATTTTATTCATAGGATTAATCCCCATTGTGGATTAATCATGTCGGTAATTGTATTAGGACCAAATCCCCTTTTGTGGATTGGTCATCGGATAATTGTAATAGGCAGAATAAGAAGTCGACCCCAGTAGTTATTATTGAGACCTAGAATTAAATTAAAGGTGGTTTTACCCACCCAGAGTGAGAGGTCGGCCCTGCCAGTGAAACCCTTTCACACGTGCCAGTCTTGTATATATAGGGAGGCTAGCACCTCACTTTATCACACAACTCACTTGCTCATTCTCTTATGAGGCAAGATGCAATTACCAGTTGGAGAGAGGAGGAGAAGAGTGGCGCATATTTTGGAGAGGACTATCTGTATTGGTTTGAGTTATCTCTTGAACATTGTATTGGCAATTTATGATAAGGAAGTTTTGCTGGGTTTTCTTCCCCTAGAGGGTTTCCCAGGATAAATGTTGTGTCTCTTGTGAATGTGTATTTCTCAGTGATCTTGTTCTTATACTGTTCTTATCTATTGAAATGCAAAGAACTATAATAATGGCATAAACATTAACACACTTCACTATTTGTTTAATGACACAAATCTCAATAGATTTGACTGCAAGACGATCTATTAAGACATTGCTTCACTTTTATTTTAATTTGCAGATTTATAAATTCATCTATTGTGGACACTTTTCTGAGAGAGATTGATATGCAACACATGTGAAACACTACATACTAATTGTAGTATTTCAACTTAACAAAGGCACGCTGCAACTTAAATCAATAAAAAATTAAAATAAGTATGACCTTGTCTTGTTGTGACATCGTGGATTTTCATTCTCCTCTTTCACTGGATGCTCTCATTGCACCTCACCATCGATCCACGCTCACTGCCCCATCAATAAATACTAGTGAATCCATATTATAATGTTTCATGGATCACAATTATGAAACTTGGTATTCTCACCTTCCATTACAAACTCAAATCTGCTCTTTGAATGGAACCGAACTTACACCCAATGTTCAATACCATTAAATTCAAAACAAATCTTCACATAATCTCCAAAAGAGCATCACCATAGCTCTGATACCAATTGAAGAAATTGAGCATAAGAATATTAGGACAAGAAGATTGGCGGAAAAGGCCTCAAGCCATAATTCTCAACATTGTATTCATCTTAATGATACAAATATATAATACAATAATGAAACCACCTCAATTGTTCTCACATCGACACCTCATCACAAGAGATAAGGTAGGAGAAGAAAATTATGAATCTAGAAACACACTTAAGATAACAACTATATCCTAGTATGTAAAATATACAAAGGTGGTATACTTGGACTTAATGATTTTATATGAGAAAGAGGCTAACGGATATTTGGGCTTGTACCTCGATTGTTTGTCTTGTGTCAGGAAAGTGTAACACTTTTGTGAAGGTACCAAAGTATTTGGAAACCATTTACTCATAAAGACTCTTTCCCAATCCCTCATACTTCTTCCTTCATTGGCCTAAGGGGTTCCTCCCAACATCTCTTCATTCTCTGTCACGTTTCCCCTAGGGTCACTGAGGATTCTCCCCTTGAGTTGATTTCATCATCTCTAAAGTGAGGGAAGTACCTATCTAAGGTGACATTGAGTAGGTATTCCCATAGTTCTCAACATCTTGTGGATTGGGTCAGGATTTTCCCAACTTACAATTTGTGCAATAACAGACTTCATCCTTTTATTCATAACATTTATATGATGACCTTAGGAATTTTTTATGATGTATACGGAGAAGAAACTATGAATGTTGCTTCATATATATACTTGTATACTTCCTTTTCATTTCTTGGTATTATGATCATAGTATAGATTTCATTATGAATGTTGGAGTGAAAAATGGAAGGTTACAAAGTAGTGATGATGGTACTTTGTAAGTGGTGATGATATGTAGTGGGATGTGGAGTGGTTATGTATCATTTTTCCAAATTCTTTGTAAATTAAAGAGATTTATACCTTCTTTACCTCAGGTTACCTTTTATGTGTTTCCGAACTTGTGTGGGGCTGATGTATGCTAGCTAAATGTTGAATATGAGGGAGATCAAGGCTGATAAATGATGAGAATATGAGAGAGAACTGAAGTTGATGAGACATGAATCTGTTGAAAGAGGTTGAACTGAAACATGCCAAAGGAAGGAAAAATTGGTTGAGATGAACTGAAAATGTTGGAGATGATGCCAATAATCTGAATATATGGAAGGGATATGAAGATCTCCCCTAAACCTAATGGTTTGCATACCCTCATGCAAACTGCTTAAGATTGAGTGGTAGTCTTTTATTGGAACACAATGCTACAAGGAAACAAACTACTGCAAGCTTTTGTTGATACTATGAAAACATATAGTCTTTGTCCTTTATCCGCATGTATGTACAAGTTATTCCATGTGAATGAATGTTCTTGAAGTCGAACATGGAAAAAATTTGTTGCATTACCAATCAATAATGGAAATCATTAACCAATGCAAGACCACTCACCAATGATGTCAATGAGCATAAAGGTACTAGGGTACAACCAAGTAGGTATGAATAGATGTGTTGATGTCGAGTCCCCTGTAGGTTATGAGGATCAAGAGACATTGATGTATCCCCTTTTCTTCAGCGAGGAAGTCTACCATCGAGGCATGTAAAATCCAAGGTACTACAAATGACTATAGCCTTGTTCCCATATGATGTGATAATGTCGATGAGACAAGATTCATTGGAAAGTGGACCTTAAGGAATTCCACATCATCTAATGCGAGCACAAAACATAAATGATTTGAAGAATACAATACAAGATTTGAACCAACATAAACTTATAGAACTTATTGTGAATCTTGCCCGCCATGAGTCCTGTTTTCAAGCAAGATTCATGTCTAGCTATGCCAGTTACCTGGTTTTCACAGCTAGACTTATTTTTCTCTTTATCATTATATTATATTTGTTTAGTACAATTCCCTAATGTACTTGAAAAGGGAAACCCTTTGCTCAAGTGTAGGAGTATTTCCAATGAAGCCATGTGCGTAACATGATTACAAATATATTCATACTTAGGTTTGAAAAATGTGCTTTAATGTATACCAGAGCATGAGATGTCAGCTACTTCGAATGATATGATGTGAAGAGTTGTTGAAGAAGAGATTGATACTTTAATTTGATGGTCTTCTAGAACCAATGCTCAATATAGTCATAATGTCCTTGGTTTTCTTCTTCATTTAGACCACTTTGTATGTCCTCCTTTTCCATGCCATACATATCTTCTTGATCGAATTCCTGAATGCATAAAGGATTTGAAGATGGGCATGGTGGAAATTCCTCAGTCTTAGGTTCTATTGTCTGCTCTCCATCAGATGTAGTGCATGGTTGTCTAATATCCTATGTAAATTGACAAGGATGATCGAGGGGACCTTCTTGATGTGGCTCATGGAACATTTGGTGATCTATCACTTCCTGGAGTACAGGTATGTTCTTGATTGATGTCAAGAATTTCTCTTCCTGAGAGGCATAGATCTCAGTTGCTGCTAGGATTTGAGAAATATCTTGGATTAGCATTTCCTTTGTTATTCAACAGACTCTTGAGAATCCTTCTTTTGTCAGCTGGTAGGTCCTGTATTTCACAGGGGTTAGTGTATGGGGGATCTTACAGCTCCAAAAACTTTAAAAATATTGAAGAAATGAAAAGGAAACACACTTAAAGAAAATATAATCAAACTAATCATGTACTCGAAGTGCCACCATGCTACTAAGATCCTGCTACCACCAATTTATATTTTCACACAATTTAGGCTTCTCTTATTTTCATGAATCAAACGAAAAGAAATCACACTTTTATAAAAGGAAACAATGACGAGGCTTCAGAGAAACTCACCAAAGTGAATGCGTTGGGATAGAACCCCTTCAAAAATTATGAAGCAAGGGTACCTTTGTGTCTTACCACTTCTCCTCCCCCAAGTTCCAATTGTAGCTAGATCACACACACAAAAAGGAACCCGTGAAAACAATGTACCTATGCTCTAATCCCTTTAGCACCTCCCTGGAAACGACGCCAAAAATGTCGGGAAAATTATATCCATAATTCATGGACATTAAATTATCGACTAGGAGGTTTGTAAAATTAGAGGTGCAAGCACAAGAAATGTAGGATCAGAGGCTATTCTCACCTATGATAACAACTAATTCCGATAAAACATACTTTGTAATGCAACAAACAAATTTCTCAGAAGGCAAGAAAACCACACTTCAAACCAATCATTCATCAAAACATCATCAAAAAATATTAACTTCATCCACAAAATAAATATCAAGTATGGGCATAAATGGAATAACTTTATATGTCATTCATATGAAGTTAAATTTTGATCTATACATGATCATGTTCTTTGATATGTTCTTATATTAACCCTCAATATGTAAATGTCGAGAATTCACACACTAAAAATTAAAAAGTGTTGATAGAAAAATAAAGACAAAGACTAGTAACCATTTCTTTTTGTTAGCTCTCATTCTAGAACTCAAGATGGAATCTTTCACTTTAAGATACTAAGTGTTCATACTCTACTTATGAGGTTAGATATGAAAATGATAATCACAATTACTTGTCGGAAACAAATACAACAAAGTGTTAACTATGGTCACAAGTTTTACTCCAACTACTTTCTTTAATTAGTCAGCTATAAGGACGTTGGATCTTTATTCAATGATATCGATCTTATATTGAATTCCTTAGTGTAGAGTTAAATCTCATGAACAAAAAATATGAGACTTGACCCACAATCAATATACCCAATGCAAGGAACTTCTGGTGGCACTGCACTAAGGTGTGAATTAGTTGTCACACACTGTTTAGTATTAACTGTGTGACGAAGAATAATGAAAATTATTGGAAAACAATCAACAATCCTTCGAGATCAGTCCTCATAAAGAGGCTCAAGACATATCTAGTCTTGGATGTCTCTTCACAAGTGATGGAATTCACCTTTATAAGATAGTGTGATCTAATTGCAAACATTATTGTGAAACTTGCGCCAACCAAAAATCTCAACAATGCTTTCAACAAGATAGAAAACTATTCAAAAATAAATTCTTGTCTTCTGATAAAGATGGTACCATTAATTATCTTCGAAGGTCACACATCAACAAACTATAAGACTCATAAAATAAAATCCCTAAGACTGTCCTTAGGTGGAAAATCGTCATAATCAACTTTCTAAATTATAATGTAATCCTACCAGAACAAGATTATGTAAGATAACAACCAAACTTATTGAAGTAGGGATGTGATATATCTCAACAATGTTGCACTTGTTCATTGAGTTTCTTGTCTTTATACATGTATGACCTTTATTAGAGTTTCATTTTTGTTACTCAATGCATGCATTGATCTCAACAAGGAGTTACAATAATCATTGACCTCTCAAATCTGTCCTCACAATCATGTTGTGAATATACTTTCTCACATTTCAATAACTATCCAATCCTTGATAAGTTGAATGATTCAAAATAATCCAGATCTCTTCATATTACATTTACCAAAAGGAAATCAACATCAAATTAACTCATAAATTCAAGATTCGTTCATTATGAAACATAATAGAGTCAATGTGTTAACATAAGCCAAACCCTGGATGTAATTTGAGATTAATTATACAATTCGAATTAAAGGGATTTCTCCCCCAGGACAGAATTCAATAGTTGTAAATTACCAAGCATTCAAAAAAATGGGATTACACACACAATCTACAATTTCAATCTTTAAACTAATCTTTAAAGTACAGAAATGAATCAAGGCAACAAGATAAACTAAGTGAAAGAAACAACTTAGCTCTATGCCCTATAATTGGTGGGCCCTTGCCAATCCAACATATAGTTTTGTAAACTCATAGAATCATGAGAAAATAGATACCGTGGATCAGAATTGGAGCTTGTATTGATGAGAGGAGTATTTTTATCTACAACATAAACATTTAGCTCTTTATTATTGAAATCAAATTCATTAAATTACAAAGGTGTGTTCAGAGCTCCCCAACTATGTTATCCCCCCTATGAAGCTATTCTTATGCATAAAATCAATTGAGGAGTGGATGAGTTTGAATCCCCAAGTTCAGAAAACAATTTTTACAATTTTAGAACAAATCATGAAAATCTGGGTTTGATTTCCATTTGGGCAGATTAACATTGAATATCCGACCATATCTCCTAAACTGTTCCATATCTTGAAAAACCGTCCATGTCTTACTCAGGTTTTTATACTAGGAACAAAACCCATGTTCCAAATTCTTTATATTCATCTTTATTTTCATGAAACTCGAGGCAGAAATATGTTGTTTGAAAACTGTTGCCAAATTAAGTTGAATTGTTGTTTTTGAGTTGGAGCTCCACAAGTGTGACTTGGGCACATTCTAACACATTTGAGAGCATTTTGACATCGCTGTGAAGAAAAACCATGTTCTCGATTTTTCCCAGAGATGCACCAATAAGATAAGAGAACTTCAGGTATGAGAATGTTGAACATGATGGTACAAGAAATGAACTTTGTTTTCTTTCATGCTAACAATTGTGTCCTATGCAAGTTATTAAAGATTGGCAAGGACCAATGCAAATGTAAGAACACTTTTAATGTTGAAGATCACTTGGAGAAGATGTTTGATCTGCAGGAATTCTTAACATGAACCATCGTCATCAAAACTATGATATAGTCGTCTTTAATCACTAAAAACATAGAAAACATGATGTATTAACCATATTGGATATATAATGGTAAATAATGACGTTTAATGAAGGTTTATGGCATAGATGGACACACATTATTAGTGAAATATTGAGTTTATTTGGCAGAAAATTATGACAAAACGAAGCCCAACATTGGGCATGGGGTTTCTTGACATGCAAGGGTTCACATTGTCTCATTTATGGGCTCTCTTGCTCCTGAGTTACCAACTGTTTAGGTGCTATTTTTCATAGACCCATTCTTAGCCATCTTTCCAATCCCTATTTCATTTATTTATAAATTGCTAGTCCCCTTTATAAGGTTTTCAAGCTTTAGCATTCACAATTTGGTACCGGGGCGGGCACTGAGTAAGTAGAGCTCAAGTTGGATCAGCTTTTGATGGTACTTATTTGTTGTGTTCACTTTCTTTTCAACATCAATTTCTTATTCTTTTATAGAAGTTTTTATCTTCCTCTGGGTCGACAACCCCTCTTCCCATGAAATGAGGTACAAGCCCTTATTGGGTTAGTAATACCCGAAAACCAAAAAGATGAGGAAACACAGGGAAAATATCATGGAAAATTATAAGTATGGGTAGGAGTGGTATGATGAATCTTCAAGGAGACACCCCATTAGCAACCTTATCCCCGAGGGTGACCCACTTGCTAGGACAACATGTCAACCACCAAGGTGAAATGAGGAAAACCAGTAACTTCCAAGAAAACATTTTCAAAATCAAGAAAGGACCCTTTGCAACATGTTCAAATTATTCATTTATTAGAATGAAACTTACCACAAAACTGAAATTGTTACCTCATGGAGAAAGACCCTTTGTACTTTGTGAGCCAAGCTGGGTGTGGTGGATGTTGCTTCCATCGATCATATAGTGATGTGTGGTCAGTGAAGGGCTCTACCTGTTGATTTTCCTCTCGGTACTCTATGTCTACAACTTGCGAGCCTCAAGACATCATATCCTTAGTTTTCCCTAGAAATGGGGGATAACAAAGAATAAACGCCTCCCTAAAGAACCACTATTCTAATTTTGATTCCTTATATTATGATGAAGTCCCTAAATGTAGTCCCTTCCATGCACCTCCAGTAGATATGTACTGAAATATGTCGACACTCTTTCCCACCTATGTCTTGGAATGAGTGCAATTTTCCATAATCCTGCTAGATAGGTATGCTCTGACTCATTCTGCTGACAAGACATGAAATCCCTCACATGTCTCCACACATCGTCCATAAGGACCTTCCATGAGAACCTCTCTCTGATCTATTGGTAAGTCTAGAAGTACCTAGGATGCCCTGCCAAGGGAGTATCATGTATAACCCTCATGATCTATTCCCTAAGTGTGGACTTAAGGAATAAGTATATTCTAGCTCTTTAGTAGAAGATATCGTTCACCACTCTGTACCTGTCATCATGAATATCACCATCCATCAATTCACATGCAAACCAATCCTTGGAATATTCCACGAGAAGGTGGGAATTTCAATCAACTGAAATCCCTGTGAGCCAATCTAATGTGTCATTGATCTCCTTCTGATGTGTTTGTACATCTCGCACACTGCTCACGTGGCCACAATATCATTCTAATATCCATGTCCATGTCCATGTCCATTTCCTGAGGATAGCCTAATCGAATATCAATCTTTGGAGAGTACTCTTTGGAAGGTATAGGCAGATTTTTGATGCAAGATGGTTGAGTGATCACTTACATCTCAAGGAAAATTGATAAGGCATGAGGAAAACTATGCAACGCACGACTTGGAGTTATTAGAAATTGTATATTCAATGAGAGTATGGAGACATTATCTGATTGGACTAAAATTTGAATTAAAGACTAATCACTGTGGATTTCAGTATATATTTACTCAGAATGACTTGAACATGCAATAGAAGTGTTGGTATGAATTACTTAGCGAATACGAATTTGAGATTACTTACATTAAAGGACCGGTGGATAGAGTAGCAGATGCGTTGAGTCGGAGACTACACATATTTTCGGTAATACCTCTTAAGACAAATATTCAAGAAAAGATTCTAGCTCTACAGATTGACGATGATTGGTACAAGGAAGTTAAGGATAGTATTGGACAAGATACCATGATGGTACTGAAGTATGAAGGTTATTCATTTGACGACGACGGATTAAAGCAGACATAGTTAGTTACATGGAGATATGTTTAGGATGTCAGCAAGTGAAGGCTAAACATAGACATCCAACAAGATTGTTACAACCACACATTATTCCTGAATTGAAATGAGAGGTCATTTCGATGGATTTTATTGTTGGATTGTCACTGACGATGAGGAGACATGATTCTATTTTTGTGGTCATTGACACTCTGATGAAGAGTGGACACTTTATTCTAGTACATACAACGTATCAAGGGCCAAACATAGCTAGAGATTTTTTTAGAGAGATCATGAGGTTTCATGGAGTACCAAGAAAGATCATATCCAATCGTGGATCGATGTTTACGGGAAGGTTTTTGACTAGTTTCCAAGAGGCTTTGGGAACACAACTGAATTTTAGTATAAAATATCACCTAGAGATAGATGTACAAACAGAAAGAATGAACTAGATCTTATAGAATATGCTTCATATGTACATGATGGACCAACAAAAGTGTTGGGAAGACTTCTTTTCATTAGTAGAGTTTTCATATAACAATTATCAGAGTATGATAAAGATGGCATTGTTTGATTTTCTTTACGGGCAACCGTGTCAGACGTCGTTGATTTGGGATCGAATTGAGGATAGGGTCCATGTGGGACCGGAAGTGATACAAGAAATGGAAGAACAAATGCAATCGATAGGACAAGGATTAAAGAAACACAAGATCGGCATAAGAGTTATGTTTATGCGCATCATATTGACCGCAATTATGAGGTTGGTGACAAAGTTTTATTGCGGGTAAAACCGCATAAGAGTTCAATCAAATTTGGAAAGGGTGCTAAACTCTCTCCTAGGTTCATAGGACATTTTGAAGCTGTGGAAAATAAAGGACCCATGGCTTACCAACTAGCCTTGCCTAATTCTTTGAGGTGTATGCATAATGTATTTCATGTATATTTTTTACAACATTATATTAGTGATATGTCACATGTTATTAACATGAGTTTTTTGCAGGTGTCAGACGAGGGTGCTATCATAGCAGATCCAATTTGCATTCTGGGCCATCACACTCGACATCTAAAACATCGAATAGTCGATCAGGTCAAGGTCCAGTGGGACAATTATAGTCCACACTCGGCTACATGGAAGGACGCATATGATATGCGTCAACATTTTCCCTATTTGTTTGATAGATTAGATATGTAGATCTATGTCAGATACATTTATTTACTTTCATTTATATACTGTACAAACTTTGGGACAAAGTTCAAAACAAGAGGGGGTGTATGTAACATTCCATTCTACTGAGCACACTTTTATTGACTTATTCTTTGAGGACACTTGCATGCAAGTGATCCGGATATGGTACATTATGATTATGTCTTGATTATGAGTTATATATGATGATGTATTGTGATTTATATGTTACTTTCATATGTGCTGTCTTGACAGATATTATTGACGATTTCTCCTGAGTGTGCAAGACACATGATAGGGTATGGATGATGATGGCATCAATGGACATCCTTGGACTCCGAATTGAGTCAGGGAGTGGATTGCATTTTGTTTGAGTATTTCATTTTACGCACATGTGATATATGATTGATTATAGTATGATTTATGTATATGGATTATTGACATTGTTTTTGTCAATGGATGTAGTCTTGACGATGCTTGCTAATTTGACTCACATAAGGAGTAAAGGGGTCATGCACATAAACCATAAATTTGAGGGAGAGGTGTGGCAGCGTCCATGTCACAACCTACTAGCACCCCCATTGTGACCTGAATTGTAGGTTAAAAATTACCTAGTTCGAGAGGTACACAATGTCGTGAAGGCAAAATGAGGCAATCACTCATGAGGAAATATAAGGGGCATGCAATAAGGAAGAATCTTTATTCCTTAGAAGCCCTTAGCCTCTCACAAGGTTGACCAAATGGAGTGTTGACTCCAAGGGTTGGACAAACTTCCAAAACTAGTCAAAGGTGAGTGGCACCCTTGGAGCACGGAGGTGCATATTGAAGAGCACGTCACATAATTAAAATGCGAGTCAATAAATCTAGATGGCCTAGAAAAATAAAAATGAAATGATAGACCTTGTTAGAACAGAGGTTTAAATAATCAATAATTTAATTAGTAAGACTAAAAAGAGCCTAAGCCTAAGTCTAAGATTAAGTCTAAGTTTAAATAAGGGACTAAATAAAAATATCAAATAAATTGAAAGAATTGAAATAAAATCAAACTCTAGGAAAAAGGGTAATAAAAATAGAGGTTGGGTAAAATGCACATGTGTGCATGAAATTAATAAAAGTGATTTATAAAATAGAAAGACATTAAAACATGAGAGAATAGGTGTACACATAGAATGACATATTGAGTAAATCTACCACTAAGGCTAACTAAAATAAGACTCCTAACCCAACTCAAACTAAGATCTAGTTAGGGGACACTCATTAAATGAGAAATTGGGGAACTAAGGGACAACTAAGAGCAAAAATAGGAGCACATTGGGGAATGTGAGGGAAAATGACTTTTAAATCAAACAAAAAGGGTAATTACTTGTGCAACCTTGGGAGAGTGTGACACATGTGTTGAGTGAATAATCATTTAATTAAATTATAAAAAATTAGTTATTTGTGCATGAGAACAAGTGTCATTGAGAAAATTTCTATAAAAGAAATGGATAAGAGGGAAAAAGGATCTCCCTTTTTCATAGTAATGTTATGCTGCTAAAATTTGGTTGACTGTGTTTTACTTGTGAGAGTTAGGATTTCAAGCTTGAGAAAGACTGAAATCTCTTCCTTGCGAGGAAAGCTTGGAGCTACTTTTATTTTCTGGTTTCTTGTGTCGCCCCTTTGCAGCTTGGGGGGATAAGGGGGAAGAAGAGTACTCCTAGCATTGGTTGGGAGGTACCAATGACATTCTGAGATTAGCAAGTGGGAGTAAAGAATGAGCGCAACCCCACGTTGAAGGACATCCTCAATTCTCTATCTTCATCTGTTCCGATATTTTATTTTCTGAAATTTTAAATTGTAATAAGAGTAAATTTTGTATATTAGAATTTTTTTTAATCACTGTAGAACCATTTTGTAACTTTGAAACTAGAATTTTGTAGAGTTGTTGCAAAATTAATTTACAAACCCGGAATTTAGAATTTCGAATGGCCACTGCCAAATTAATTTACAAACCCGTAATTTAGAATTTTGAATGGTCATTGCCAAATTAATTTACATATACAGAATTTAGAATTTCGTATGGTCGCTGTAAAATTAAATCTGGAAACTAGAATTCTGTAGGGTCGCTGCAGAATTATTATACAAATCTAGAAACTAGAACTTTGTATGGTAGCTGTAGAATTGTTATGCTAAGATGGAAATTTAACTTAGGATTTATGAACTGTTGTTGTTATTAAAATTTTAATGATAGATTTTATATAAGTTAGAATGTAAACAGTTGAATTTTGTTTTAAAATGTCCTTGAGTATGGATCGAATGATTAACAATACTATTATCTTATATACCTATAATGTATGTGGATGGATCGTTTGCCAAGATATCCCTTCTAGTTCAATTATTTTCTGATTTTATTTTGTAGATTGATGTGAGAATTTGTGACCAACCCGTAAAGAACCATTGAACCTAATATCTAATTTCATTCCATTATTTATTGAGTGGAGTGGTACCTCCAATGGAACTGGGTATAGTAGATGCGATAATAGAGTACCAAGTTAACTTATGTCATGATTTTGGATAGAATACCTTTAAGTTAGTGTGAACAAATATAGAGAATATTTAATAAGGATTTTTAATGAAAGTATTTAACGCTAGATTGTAAGTATTACTCTTATGTGTATACATATTGACTACTAATGAAATTCAAAAAGTAAGAAAGGTTTTCCAAGAGTGACTGAGATTTATCCCAATAAAATAAAACTTAACAATAGTTATAGTAACAAGGTTTAGCATATATTATGCACCACTCTCCTTCCATTGGATTGATTTCAATTAATAATATGATAAAAAATTCATTTCATTTATGTAATGGATTTGGAATGTTTATGAATTAATGGTTATTGAACTATTTAGTGATCAACTATATAATGATTATAATAATATCTTTTATATTAAGAGTGTTAAAGTATAATCATTTGGGTTAATAAGGATATGGTAAAACTTATTAAATGATAAAGGGTGATGTTCATTTAGGAAGAATGGTCGAAGAGTTGAAGTAACAAATTTAACTTAGAAATACCATACTATTATAGTAATAGAGACAATATTATATATTTTACTCAAGAGGAATTAAAATTATAACTTTAAGGATACAATATAGAGTGGGGATTAAAAATTGGTAAGTAAATGGATTGTAAAACGTCTTGAAACATTATAATTAAGTTGGTTCTTTAACAATAAATTTTGACTACCTTAATAAATGTTAAACAACAACTATGCCATTGATATATGATGACTATGCCTTGGATATAAGATAAAAGTGTAATTTCAAATCCATCATCAAGATTGATGTGATAATGTTCGATATGAAATTAGTGTGATTGTTATATACTTCGGAACATGACTCACCTATTAAAAACTATAGAATTTTTGTTGACAATTATGGTTAGAGGTATGAATTTTATATGAAATGCAAGTCTAAATTGAAGAGAAATTGATTATTTCCAATGAGGTTATTATGTATATTGTTATGTTAAATTCAATACTAAATTAAATGATATCGTTATCCACAATGAATTGTTAATTGTTGATCTTTAAAAGTGGATTATAACACTGACATGTATATGGTAATAGCGATTATTTTTTAATGGAATGAAACCAGACAATTGAGTAGTTTCTTATGATGTGAAATTTGAATGATGAATTGACGAATTATGTACTAGTATAATGAGTTATTGAATGAATTTAATTGTGTTATGATTAAGTACCTTACCATCGAATTAAGTCCTAAGTCTAGGTTAGAGTTGGTTATGGGAGTAGATACCTTCATGTTATTCAAAACAGTCGCTAGTCCTAAGACCTTAGATGGTCAAAATCAATCGGATCAATCTTGGACTTGAGCGTTGATTATGTGTCTTGAAGGTCCTAACCTTGTAGGGTAGGTTGGGTGGGTAGACATCTTTTGTTATCTTTATGTGATATGGATGATCTTTGAATAACAACGATGTTGTATCTGAATCTTCCTGTGTAGTGATATAGATGAGAACAGAATGTGTAAATATTGATGTATGTTATTTTCGCATAACACTTTTCCTAACTGATGTTTCAAAAAACAATTTTTACCACTACTATACTCACTTACATTTATGTCTTAACGGAGGGGTCGTTACATATGGAAAATATCATGATCGTAATTGGGATATGGTTATGTCATTGTAACATCCTTGTTTCCCCCAGTTTGTAATTAATCGTAAAATAGGATTACCATGCTAAGGCATGTGGATAGTGTAAATGTATTATTGTTTGAGTTGCCAATAATTGACTGTAGGGGTGAAGCCTTGAAAGTACTTGCCATGATATCAATAGAGGAAAGAATGTGAAAACTATAAGAGAGGGTTCATTATATCAAATAACCCTAAATTTCCCTTGATGGGGATAATAAATCTGCTTCAGATCCCAAGGAGAGAAAGCAGTTAATGAAGAAAGGACCAGTGGTTGAATTATCAACCACTCCCATGAATGGAAGCATGGTCTGACTGCAGAATGTCAGACCAAAGTACCACTAGGTATGACAGACCAAGCTGACCTGAGTTCTCTTCGGAAAGAAGGAACATGATGGGTTGAGAACCATCCTAGGGAAAAGATATAATAAAATTGGTAAGGAGAATGTGAGGGCTCTCCAGTGGATTATGAACAAAAAGATACGAGCTTGATGCTGATTGAGCATATGATAAACCTCGCCAAGGCCATAATAGAGAGAGAAATCTCTGAAAGTTCATAGAGAACAGAACCTGAGTAGAAGTTGAAACAAAGAAAGAATCCTTGAGAACCGTGAGAGTTCCCTGGTGATATCATGGCTTGTAACAAGGGTGGCCAGAGTGATAAGAATGAATGCCTATGAGCCTATGGTCGGGTGGAAGGACGGACACCCACAGTCAGTTAGTTGGCTACCACCTGTAATAGACAAGTAATCACATATCTTGTGTATTTAAGTGGTACTATGAATTAAAGTCATATATCCTATGAATGTTGCAGGGATGGATATGTTTGCTTAATGATTTATACTGTACCCTTTTTGTGTCTTCTTGATTGTGTAATTAGGCAAGTAGAAAATTGTATGAACTGGACGTGTTTCTATACTCGTAAATGCTTGCGTCCTGTGGTGGCTTAAGCTAGAGCCACGAAATGTGAATTCATTAACCTTAGGTACATTTTCATGTATGCATGTCAAACCTCCTAGTCGTTCTGAGTCCCTTGGAGGATGGAGTTTGTTAAACTCATGAGAGGTAGTGCAGATATGAACAGGCTCTTTGTGAGGGGGAAATATGCACAGGCTCTCTGCAAGGAAATCAGAGACTAAGAACCACTTAAGTTCTTGACTTGATTAAGGAGTGCAAGAGGTGTGCAGAAGACCCTTCTAAGTGTTAATTCTAGGAGAAAGAGCGCAAATATCTTAAGTCCTTCATAACTATCGAAGCTTAGGAAGGATAGTGTGATTCAAGTATTGAAAGGGAATATCCTTTCGTTTGGAAGATGAACGGACGAGATCCATTCGAGAGGATCTGAGGTCTGTCACGACCATCATATTTGAAGAAGGAGTGCAGGCATTAATGCCTTGACTCCTTCATCCTTTTCAAGTTAGACGATTGTTGGTAATCATCGTGAAGGGGACGCATCCTTTGAAGTCTGAAACCTAAAGTCGTGATGCGATCTGGACCGTATATCCAAGGATCTATCGGGACCCTCCTTGACCATCGGATTGGCAAGATCGAAGTTTGCACATCGGGAGAATCACACGTTGGTGTGATTAAAATTTTGAAACCGGAAGTTGCGATGTAATATGGACTGTTGGATCGAGGAAGGTCATGGACCGTTGATATTGTTATAATATAATGGATGTGCTCATTTTACCATTGACAATATCACTATTGTCACCCAACCATAGGCCGAAGCCACCCTCCGAGCACCTTAACCTTGACAGAGAATCACTCCAGAAGAAAAACCTAGGATAGATAGCCAAACAAAGGGTAGCGCACCTTTCCCCAAGGATATTGCACCAACAAGAGATAATCAGATAGTCCAAACCCTAACCAAGAGATATTCCAAGCCAAATGTGACCTACTAGCTACTGCAGCTACAATGGAAACTCTCCTCCAAACCTATGCACAAAACCGGGCACTGCAGTGCGCACAAGTACTACTCTGCAATTCTGAGACTGCATGCCAGAATGAAGACTGGCCTCCTGTATTTATACTAAATCTGGCTAACTTCCTGGGCCAACTTCTCTTTCTGGGTATCTATTTGTTCAGTATATATTAATTCTTCTGGCCAAATTCTTCTCTTGGAGGCTAATAACCTAATATAAATTATCCTCTAGAGCCAACATGTCTTCTAGGGTTATTATCCAACTCATTAGGGTTTCTTCTTGCTTTTCGGAGTCTTCTATCCTTGTCAGGTTTACACGTGGAGGTAAATACCTCCCAAAGATACCATAATATCAACACTCCCTCCTAGCTAGGGAGGTATTACAGGTAATGGTATTGAGCACAAACATACCATTCACCCGGTAGCATCAACATAGTTGTATAGAATATCTTATGACTAGATCATGAGCACCATCATCACCATCAATGTCATCAGTCGTATCATCTCTCAAAACCATACTCCATATGAGTAATTAGACATGATGCTTGATAAGTCACTCACACCACAGAGTGATACAAGATCCATTCTTCTAATCTGGACATATGTCCTAGAAGAGTAAATGTTCTGAACCATTTTCCATCTGGGAAATCTCTTTCCTTTGATCATCCATCTAGCTGATAATCATTTCCAATATTGTTTATAGTATTCAAGGAAATCAGAACAAAATAGAACACAATTGTGTCTATCCATAGTAGTATATAACTACAATCTAGTGGTACACTACCACACCAAGTAACACACAAGTACTTGATCAAACAATGGAACACATCCACCACAGTAGTATACATCTATTGTCATACAATCTTCATAACAATCATCTGATATCAACCTACACATAAACAATGTTATGATATAAACTGAATCATCTGGGCCATTCTTCCACTCACATCTATGAGATCTCGGAAGAGCATATTCCCTCAAAAGTAAGACATAAGTGATGAGTTATCTGGACTATTCTTCTCAAGCAAGGAAGAATGATTGTTCTGATTTCTGAGCCTGGACCATTCCTCACCCTGGGCCATTCCTCAGACACTAAACAAAGTGTAACCTAGAGAGAATGAATCTTCCCTAAGGAATGTTTGTCCCTGATTGTTGATCCTGGACCATTCCTCCCCTTGGGCCATTCCTCCGGCACTAAACAAAGCGTAACCTGGAGAGAATGAATACACCCTAAGGAATGTCTGTCTGGACCATTTCCTTTGTCAACCACAAGAGGAAAAGACTGTCCTGTACCAACCTCCAAAACAGACCATTCCTCATGTTAACCACAATGAGAAATCGTTGTCTGGCAAGGCGGGCCAGTCTTCTTGAGTAACCCTCAAGAATAGAGATTGCCCTAGACCACTCCCCATTTTAACCACAATGGGAAGTCGTTTTCTATGGTACATCAACAATATGGACCATTTTTCGAACTGGAAAATGTCTGTCCATCAGAAATCTCAATCCACTTTCCGAACTGGAAAGGAAATTGGTCATCCTGGACCATTTTTTGAACTGAAAAATGTTTGTCCATAAGTCAATACATATCAGTGCTCCCTCCCAACCTGGGAGTCATCTCTTCCTTTTTCAATAAGGAAGTTGTTTCCATGAGCTCCAACTTGAGTACACAAATTCTTTCATCTTGGACAAAATATTTACTAAAATGTTTGCTTATTTGCTCATATGTGGGGATATGTATTGGAGAACCTATTTCTCCTTTCTGGACTTCATCAAGGATAATGTAATGCTTGATTTCAAATGTACTTTGGTCTGGAACAATTGTTTTCTCTAAAGGCTTCATGTAGCTCTGATCAATAAAGTATATCATTGTTGGAACACTGGAACATATCCATGTGGCACTTCTTTTGTCATCATGAGATCTAATCTACTAAGTAATCATCTTGATACAATATCTCTTTTATAGAAAATATTCACCACGCTTCTGTTGTGCACTGGATGTTCTCCACCAAGTTATATTTTTCCATCTGCATACAAGGGTCTCTTTCGGGTATGCTTCAAAGTCTTGAGGTTGCTCTTTATATGCTCTTTGTTCAATTGTTTTGGAGAACAATCTTTGCATTTATCTGATGTAGAAATCCAATTCATGGATGTTGCGGATGATATAGTGACTCATGTAGAGGTATGTCTGGTCTACTGGAACAAGTGGTCATCATAGTCTTCTCCCTCCATCTAGGAGAACCTCTAGTTCTGGATCTTGCAAAGATTTTATTCATAAGTCTTCCATACACTGTTCTTCATCACGACTTTCAGTTCCTCTGCTTGATTGCCTTTGGTGAGTTCATATCAGGCTGGTAATATTGTGATTCTTGACACAATGATTGGTTGTTCTGGCTTCATTTTATTTCTTGGAATCTTCATGTTCTTCCTCATGTTTTTCTTTATCTCTTGGGTCAATGGAGTTTCTTATAGATTCCATGCCCTAAAGATTCCACTTCTTCCTTTCATCATAGGATCATAAATGTGAATGGACAACAGGGATAATTTAAGGCTTCTCTTTGAAGAATACTTCTTCTAAGGTTGAACTGAACACGTACTTCTTTTCATGTTTGTTACCATGGATACATACTTCATCATCTTCAATGGATCGTAGGATTAGATCCCTCCTAATCCTTGCTTCATGTATGAATGCATTCTCTTATTTATGATGATATATAATCGAATCCCTCCATCTAGGAGAGTCCACACTTTCGTCTGCATCCTTATTCCCTTTTGCAAAGCGTCATAAGTCTTTCTCCAATTTTCTCTTGATTCTTGACTTCTTTCTTCTAGGTTTCTTCAAAATCGATTACGATTTCAGCTTACCTTGTAATAGCTTCCACAAGATTTGTTTGATATATTTCATCCTTTATTGTATAGTGATATCAATCCTTATCTTGTTTTTCTTCCATAGATATAGTTCTTCTTGGAACACATTATCTTCCAAGAGATAGATATACAAGATATGTACAAGGACAATGCAAACAAGATATGTACAAGAACTAAGAAGAGTATTGTTACCTTAAGAAGAATAAGTCTCTTTCATCCTGCTTAATCTTCTTTGTAGGTTCCTTTTCTTCGAAAAATGATTCTTCGTGTTTCTCCTTCCTTTTCTTTAGCTCAGAACAATGATTCTTGTAGTGACCATAATTTCGATAGTTGAAGCATTGTATTTCTGAAATATCTCTCTCTTGATTTGTCTTCCTCTTTGAACCAAACTTCCTTTTGTTCTTGAAATTCTTGAATCTTGCTGTGAAGACTTGATCATCGTACTTATTTTGGGGTTTCTCTTTTTCACTGATCCTGGATTCTTCTTGAGCAAAACAATTCCAAAGTTATTCAAATGTAGGATACTCCTTCCTTGTGTTCATGCTTGTGGCAAATGCATCCCATGTCTTGGGAAAGCCATTGAGTACTATGTTTACCAATTCCTTCTCTGAAATGATTTATTCAATAGCTTGTAGTTGATCTATTAACTGAGAGATTCTCACAAAGTATGATGTTATGTTGTCATCATCATTCATCTTCATGTCATAGAGCTCATTCTTCAGACTCATTATTTGTCCAATGTTTCTGACTAAGAAGAGGTTTGTTAGGGCATCGTACATCTTCTTCGATGAGTCAAGATGGGAGATGTAGGGTATCAAGTGGTCTTTTATAGATTCCACTATGATATTCATAGCATTGATGTCATCGTCTTTGAACTTATCCATAACTGCAACATTCTATGGTTCCTTCTCTTTTCCTTCTTCAAACTCTGGTTTCACGATATTTCCTTTCACGATATCCAACACTTTATTCTTGGCAAGGATGAGGTCAATCCTTGTCTTCCATACTCTAAAGTTAGAAGCTCCATCTAACTTGTTTTCTGACTTCATAGAGTAAGTCATGGCTGCTTTGACTTGGTCAACCCTAGATTTGACCAAAAACTCAAACTCGACGTCTTGGCTTGCTGAGAGTATTAGGATATGCGCTAGGCTAGGGTGCACTGATCTATCTGGAGATTAGGTCAATCTCTTCACTTAAGCTGCCTCAATGAGAGGTTTAGGGTTTTTGCAACTGCACCTGCTAGTAACCCTAGATGCATTGATTTCGTGACTGCTCTTGCTAGAAAAACCTAGCGGCAGTTCCTCAATGAGCTTAATATCCTTATGGCTATGCTTCCTTCCAACAGTTAGACCGAATGAAAGAAGTGGTGGGCCCATAACCTATTATAATATAATGGATGTTCTCATTTTACCATTGACAATATCACTATTGTCACCCAACCATAGGCCAAAGCCACCCTCCAAGCACCTTAACCTTGACAGAGAATCACTCCGGAAGAAAACCCTAAGCTAGATAGCCAAACAAAGGGTAGCGCACATTTCCCCAAGGATAGTGCACCAACAAGAGATGATCAGATAGTCCAAAACCTAAACAAGAGATAGTCCAAGCCAAACATGACCTGCTAGCTGCTACAGCTGCAATGGCAGCTCTCCTCTAAACCTACGCATAAAACTGGGCACTACAGTGTGCACAAGTACTGCTCTACAATTCTGAGACTGCCTGCCAGAATGAAGACTGGCCTCCTATATTTATGCTAAATCTGGCTAACTGCCTGGGCCGAATTCTCATTCTAGGTATCTATTTGTTCAATATATATTAATTCTTCTAGCCGACTTCTTCTCTTGGAGGCTAATAACCTAATATAAATTATCCTCTAGAGCCGACATGTCTTCTAGGGTTATTAGCCAACTCATTAGGGTTTCTTCTTTCTTTCCAGAGTATTCTATTCTTGTCAGGTTTACACGTGGAGGTAAATACCTCCCAAAGCTACCATAATATCAACAAATCTGACGCAAGTGGATTAACGCAACGAGTGCATGGGAATTCGAAATCCCCTAAGGATCGAGCTCAGAAGGGATAACACTTTTCAGAAGTGTCGACGAGAGCCCAGGAGATAGACTCGGAGGAGAAGCAAAGGTCGAGGCCTTTGAATACTTAGAAAATATTCTAAGTCGGAGGAGATCAAAATATTAGGAGGAGGAGCAACAATCGTTGTCGAATCACAGTGTGGAGAATCGACAACCATCCGATCAAAGAAAGGTGCACAAGCCTTAGTGATTTTCACATGCAGGAGTGTGTGCAGAGGTGAACTTGTTTCAAGTTCATAAGCTTAGGAGGGAAAGAGGAAGTCGAGACCCATACATTAGGGCTCGCAGGAGGTAAATCGAAGGTCGAGACCTTTGAAACATCTAAAATCTTCCGAGTCAGGGAAGAAAGCGAAAGCTCAGGAGGAGGAGAAACAATTCTCGTTGGATCAAGCATTGTGAAAGATATGGACCATTGGAATCCACGCCCAGACAATCAGAAGAGCGCATAGGAGGATATCAGATCTTGGCTTTCAGATCTGAGCGCGAGGACCAACAGTCGTTGGACCCCAAGGAAAGTGCATGAGGCCTAAACCCTTTGAAAGTGCACGGGAGAGTGGACTTGTGAAGTCCCAAAGTTCTGAAGCCAGTCAAAACCTTCCATCACCAAGGGTGGCATGTGGTGAGAGATCTGAGAGTTCGAGGATTTGAACTTCAGAATATTTGCAAGGAGAAGAGTGAAGGGTGAAACTTGTGAAGTCTGAGATTGTGAGTTGATCCTGGTTGTCCATCGAGATAGAACACGTGGCGGGAGATCAACATTTCGCTGACTTTCAAATCAGTGAAGTCAAAGGCAGAGTTGTGAGAAATCACGGAGTCTGAACTCGCGAGTTGATATGAATCATTGGATCGCGAGAGGAGCGTGGACCATATATCTGGTCCCGAGGAACTTAAAAAAAAAAAACAAGAGTCAGAAGAAGAGAGGTGAGCAGTCCTCCAACCTCCCGAAACACGAAGTCCTGAAGTGCTCAGAAGATTGGCCCCAAGTCATAGAGAGGGGTCACATTGAAAAATATTAAGGGAGGATCTAGTACGCGCTAGGCTCTAGTACGAGAATTCGGGAGTCGGGAGTGTCAGGGTTGGCTCACATGCAAATACCCGACATGAAAAGTCGCAAAGCACCTTTTGATAGGTGTGTGGTCATAGCTTGAGGTCATATGAAGGAAGGGGCTAGCATGGAGAGCTAGCACCTATTGCTCAAACCCTTCAAAGGTGTCAAGAAAGAGCCCGCCAGTTTGGAAGAACTTGCAATTGAAGAAAGGGGAATCTAAAGAGAGTTAAGAAAAAATAAAAAATAAATTATGCATTATCATGGGTGTGTTACAAATTGGTATCAGAGAATGGTTTCAACACTTGGATTTCTTGGGCTCATGCACGAGTCACATAAAGAGGTATTTTTATCTATGTTTACTCCTTGAGGAGAAGGACTGCAGATTGAACCTGTGATTTGGGAATTCTTGTTGAAATTCAGCAAAAGAATTTCTTCATCCCTTTGTCAAAGTGATAACTAATCTTAACGGAGTAGGGATTTGCTAATTAACTTTAATAATAAGACTTGAATGTGGATAGATGAAGGTGGCAGGGTTATGTCAAGGGTAGTTGAAGTCAAAGGATAGATGACGTAGTGCTCGTAACACTGCCTCTAAGCATGGGCAGTTGGAACCTCAGGCACTAATAATGGTTGATTATATAATGGTTAATACCTTTGTGGGCTTAAAGGAATCTGATAGGATCAGGTAGGATCCTTGGCAATATAATTACTGCTTTATATTAAACTCAGAGTATATATATATAACTCCTCATGACCATAGGAAAGGTGAGATGGTTAAGCCCTATAGAAGTTGAGTCAGGAAGGTTTTCTTGCTAGTTGTTATTGTATAAAAAGGGAACATAGTTATGACTATGTCTGATTCAACATCCATGTAGATGTCGTGTAAATGACTGCAAACTCTCAAATGAGAGGGAAACTCAGTGGTGAGTGTTCCTATGAGGATTTTCATAAGGATGGCAGCAATATCCTTGGAAGAGGATCTAAAAGTCTTAGATGCCCATATGCATGCCTGACATGGAAGGGGTGCAAGCAATGAGCTTGCATGATAAATGTTTTTTTAGGTTTGTGTGTGTTCATGCTTGAGTGCATGGAATTAATGCATTGTGAAGCCTCTTGATATGAAGCCTGATTTTAATACCAGTTAGGTATGAATGATATTAAATGTGCAAGTGATGCACATGTATGATGTAAGAGTATAGTTATAGGCACAATATGGTTGTCTTGATGAGTGGAATATAAAGAAATACTTTCTCTTGTCTAGAGTAAATGAATACTATGGATGCATGGATGACTCCATTCTAAAGAGTCATGAAAGTTTTGTTCCAAATAATAGCTTGAGGGGAATGTATTCCATTTCCTCAAGGAATACTAATATAATTAGATAAAAGGGTAAATGAGCAAAGATGCTATGTTGTCATGATAAGAGGAAAATTATTATGCCTTAAGGATCACATGAGAAGGATTGTGAACAATCTTGAGTTGACTGATCTTAAAAGTAAAGATGTATGTGCACTGTGAAACAAACCTATGACAACTACATGCAGGCTTAGGATTATGAATATGGTTAAGTACATCATGGATGTAAGATAACAAAAACTATAATATGTGTGGATACATAATCTAGATGCATGTCAAAAATGCATGTCTATGTTCCTTAAAGAATGCTTAGTAATGAGTTGAAGCTAATTTAAGGTGGAGTCCATCACAGATAGTGATGGATATGCAATGAGGAAGTTGCATGCTAAAGGAGTTCCATGTGGAAGAACTGTGTGAAAACTCTGTCAGGAGTTCAGAGTCACAACCTTAATAACTGTTGAGAAATTGAGCAGTGAGCTACAAGCTTATATATATAAGAATCTGGGATTACATTTTGAAAGCATCATGTAATGAGTAGAAGTCCAATGAATGAATAAAGGAGTATGTTTGATTGAATAGGCTTGGTTGAAGCCATGTTAAGAAAAGGAAGTGAGGCCCTTAGAGATAAATCAATTGGGCTGAAAAGTCCCAGACGGTGTAGAAAGAATTGGAAGAAAGGGAGAGCCCCTAACTCCTTTCTTCCTATGTGTGATGTTTCCTCTGGAATGAGAAAGCTGATTTACTAATGAAGGTAAATGTTTTGACACCATAGTGATGATGATTCTATTACTGCAGAAACAATTGAGAACTGTTTGCATTGCATTCATGGAAACCCTTGAGGATAATATGATGAAGTGCATAAAGATATGCTAGGACATTTTGAAGAAGTTTTATGGATTTGAATGTTATGATACATGCATTTTAATTGATATTACAACTAATGATGCATGTTGTGTATAGAAAGGAATTGGAACTATTGAGGAAGACAGTTACCAATAATGGGCAACCTCAGGCAGAGGATGACCATGGGAAGGTTGCGGTCGAAAGATTGTTGAAAGGATTGTAAAAATCCCGCTAAAGCATTGCTAATGAGGTAAAAATCAGAAAGAGGGTGTTAGAAGCCAAGAACAGGTATGAAAATATTGGGTGAGAATCCCTTCTGAAATATTTTATTGTCTCATGTTATGCACAAAATTTTGAAGGGGCAGTTGTATGCCATGGATACCGAAGTAGAGTATGATTCGAGAAGGAGAGCCTGAATGATGGAGGAGTGAACCTATGGCAGTGAATATTGATTGTATGATGCAGGAGCATATGAACCAAATGATCATTATTGACTCAAAAGGTCAAAAACCTTTACTAAGAAATAGTAGAAATCCCTTCGATCAACTACAGATCGAGATCGTGAGGATTGCAAAAGAAAACCTTGATCAAATCGGGTTAATCAAGAACCTGGAAGAGGAGATGAACGTGAGTTGTTCATCGTAAGGAAATCGATATCATTCGTCAAGTTGACTTCAAGATCCGCTAGAGTTAAGGGATCAGATGCCAGTTGTTTGATAAGATCGACGACCCATATTCATTGCGGAGCACGGAGGTGGAATTAACATACGTGCTAGTTCATGGCGCGAAATCAACCTACACCGTTGATATCGTCGGGGTGGATGATCAACGACCACGATTAAAAGAGTTGGGTGAACACCTTTCGGATTGAGGATATTGAAATCTTCGATAAAGAGCGAGCTAGTTGAGGTTCTGCAATCCCTTACAATCGTTGGATCTGGGGAAAGACAAATCTTCACCATCGCATTGCAGACAAGAGGTTTAGCCAGGATCATAGCACCTGGACAAGGGAGTTGAAAGGGTATCACCTGAAAAGAATAGAGCTAAGGTCACAGATCTCGATCACATGGAGAGAAGACAAAGTTCCTCCGGTCCAGTCAAGGAAGATAGAGTCTAACAATCTGCATTAGACTGTGGTCGCGAGGACTGGTTCTAAGGGAATAAAGGTTCTCATAGCTAGCACATTGCATGTATTTTTAAGTAAGGAAGGAGGACCTTCCAATGTTTTATTTACATTATGTAAGCGTTGAAGGAAAAAAAATTCGGTGGCGATAATTGTTGGCACCTTGGTTATTAATGAAGGAAGAATGCTTAAAGTCATTCATGTGAAACTTTTGAGTTCCATGTATACTGATTTGGTATCGTGATCGGCCTATACCAGGAAGCATGGTCTTGCTGTAAGAGTGAATGAAAATGAATGAGCCATGTGGTGAAGAGGTTGGTTGAATTCCAACACACCATGGCTAAGAACTTGTCATAAAGTGTGACAAACTTGAAATCAATGCAAGAGTGCATTGGGTATGAATGTGGCCATGAATATTGGCACAATTGTTCAATCCTATGAAATGTTGAATTGCGTTTTGAAAGTTTTGGTATGTTGAAATGAGGCATAGGAAAGGAAAGGGATTCCCTTTTCATGTTTATATAGATGTGATGAATTGTTAGTATGCATGGTTTTGAATATATATATATATATATATATATATATATATATATATATACATGGATTCATGAGAGAATAACAATTTGTTTGGTTGTGAAAAGAATGAATTGCAGGGAGAAAAGGGTCATGGATATGGTAGTGTTGTAAGCCCATAAGGAAGAACAATCGCCTATTGAGCCAAACGACAAGGAATGGTATTTACTTTTTGAGAAAGTAAATTTGATTGTTAGTATGCACAATTATGAAATTGTTTGTGAGCCACTGCAAGTATGCGATGAAAAAATATTGTGCATGAAAACTAACAATTTGTTTAACTGAGGAATGAATTTCAGGAGGAAATGAGTCTTGGATATGGCAGTATTGTAAGCCATAAGGAAGACCAATTTCCTGCCGATCCAAACTGCTATGGGAGGAAATTCCCATAATTATGAATCTGGTTCCTGTGCAAAACAAATATGAGAACAAAATGTGAAATTTGGAAATCTACGGATGGCAGGTTTACAAGAAAATTTTTGAATTTAAAATTTATGATGTCTCATGAATTTATGTATACCTATGATACAGGTGAAAGGGAAAGATCTGCAAAGAATGTAGAGATGAGAAAACTGAGCTCTCGGATTCGAGAGAGAATTGTGAGAAAGAGTATAATCTGATCGCATGAAATAAAGACTAACTTGGGAGAAGGAGAGTAACCTTTGTCCCTATCTATGATTGAGTTGGGAGAAGGAGAGTAACCTTCGTCCCTATCTATGATTGAGTCGAGAGAAGGAGAGTAACCTTTGTCCCTAACTATTTATGTGCCAAGAGAAGGAGAGTAACATTCGTCCCTAACTATTTATGTGCCAAGAGAAGGAGAGTAACCTTCATCCCTAACTTTAGCTGAGCTAGAAGGATGTCAAGCTGTAAAAGCATGAAAAATGGCTATTGTTGAGCCATGAAAACCCCATGGTAAGCCATGATCACCTAGAATATGTTATGTTGAGGTAACACAAGCTGGAGGGACGCCTCGGGAGAGAAAGTCTGAGGGATGCCTCGACTGTAAGGCTCGATGAAGTCTCTAAAATTCTTCCTGTGCGAGAAATCCTTGGCAAGGCAATATGGATCACTTGAGGAACTGTAAAGCAGAGAAGGGGATGCCTGATCCTTGGCCTGGAGGGTGAGTGACCACAAGGAAAATGAGACTCTGATAGTTCTTGTAAACTATTGGGATCATGCACATGATGGGTAGTTCTTCCTGTGCAATAAAACCTTGGCAAGGAAATATGGGTCACCCGAGGGACCGTATAGCAGAGAAGGGGATGCCTGATCCCGGGCCTGGAGGGTGAGTGACCGCAAGGAAGAGGATACCTTGATAGTTCTTGTAAACTATTGGTATCATACACACAATGGGTATGTTAAGGAAAAACAATGAGCCTGGATAACAAGGCAACCATGTGGATACAAATCCACAAACTACACAAATAATTATTGTGCTAAGATTATAAAAATTTTCCTAGAAATTTTTATAAAATGTTATCACATGAGACTATGATTAATGTGCTTGTTGTCCAAGAATTACTGAAAGCAGGTGAAAAATATTAAGGGTCTGAAAAAGGACCTGACCGATAAAGAAGGATACAGGTTTTTGAAACAACTAAATGAGAAAGGCATGACAGGTGTTTTGAGGAAAAACATCGAGGACGATGTTCCTTTAAGGGGGAGGGAATTGTAACATCCATGTTTCCCCCAGTTTGTAATTAATCATAAAATAGGATTACCATGCTAAGGCATGTGGACAGTATAAATGTATTATTGTTTGAGTTGCCAATAACTGACTGCGGGGGTGAAGCCTTGAAAGTATTGTCCACGATATCACTAGAGGAAAGAATGTGAACAATATAAGAGAGGGTTCATTATATCAAATAACCCCAAATTTCCCTTGATGGGGATAATAAATATCCTTTGGATCCCAAGGAGAGAAAGAAGTTAATGAAGAAAGGACCAATGGTTGAATTATCAACCACTCCCATGAAAGGAAGCATGGTCTGACTATAGAATGTCAACCCAAAGTACCACTAGGTATGACAAACCAAGCTGACCCAAGTTCCCTTCAGAAAGAAGGAATAGGATGGGTCGAGAACCATCTTGTGGAAAATATATAATAAAATTGGTAAGGAGAATGCGAGGGATCTCCAACAGATGATGAAAAGAAGGTCGCGAGCTTGATGCTAAGTGAGCATATGATAAACCTCACCAAGGCCATAACAGAGAAAGAAATCTCTGAAAGTTCTTAAAGAACAGAACCCGAGCATAAGCTAAAACAGAGAAAGAATCCTTCAGAACCACGAGAGTTCCTTGGTGATATCATGGCTTAGTGTTGAAATAATGTAACTGCGAAGAGCATTCTTATTATTATTGTTATTTTATTCATAGGATTAATCCCCATTGTGGATTAATCATGTCAGTAATTGTATTAGGACCAAATCCCCTTTTGTGGATTGGTCAACAGATAATTGTAATAGGAAAAATAAGAAGTCGGCCCCAACAATTATTATTGAGACCCAGAGTTAAATTAAAGGTGGGTTTACCCACCCAGAGTGAGAGGTCGGCCCTGCCAGTGAAGACCGTTCACACATGCCAGTCTTGTATATATAGGGAGGCTAACGCCTCACTTTATCACACACACTCACTTACTCATTCTCTTATGATGCAAGCTGCAATTACTAGTTGGAGAGAGGGAGAAGAGTGGCGCATATTTTGGAGAGGACTATCTGTATTGGTTTGAGTTATCTCTTGAACATTGTATTGGCAATTTATGATAAGGAAGTTTTTGTTGGGTTTTCTTCCCCTATAGGGTTTCCTAGGATAAATGTTGTGTCTCTTGTGAATGTGTATTTCTCAGTAATCTTGTTCTTATATTGCTCTTATCTATTGAAATGAAAAGAACTATAATAATGAAATAAACATTAACATGGTATTAGAGCCAACCTGAAGGAAGCATATTTTGCAAGAGGAAAAATGTCACTGTTACCGTACCCAAAAATTAGGGTTTTGCAAAAGTGAATCTTTTCAAGCCTAAAACCACCTAGAAAGTTGCGCCCTCCCCCAAGGATCATTTTGGCACTTAGAGTGCACCTTTTCAGTGGCTAGATCTCCCAGAAAGTGAAACCCTAGTTTCACAAAGTACCAGAAAACCAGAGTACCAGAAGTACTAGAGTACCAAAAGTACTAGAAAACTAGAAGCACCAGTCCAGAAATCTGCAGATCAAGTTTAAGGGGGTAAAAGTTGGGTTTTCAAAATTTCAACTGCACCAGCTAACTCACCTCAGTGCAGTGCATCTATCCCCTGGATCAAATTTTCAAAACTCGAATTTTGAAAAATTAGGGTTTCCTTGTAAAACCCTAAGTTGCAGTTGCAGTTGCAGCCGTAGAACCAGTTGCAATCACCATTGAAGTTATCTCAAGAGTTGGCAATGATTACTGCTACTACCAGATGGAGCCACTACCTGCAAATGCTATCAGAGGTATGTACTTACATATGTTTAATGGTTAAACCCTAAGGAGTATTTGCAGGAGAAGGGATCTCTTTCCATAGATCCAGAAGGATATCAAGATCCAACACATTCAGAGGAATGATGCAACCCAGGTGTGATTATTCTGATATACATCTATTTGTCATGATATTATCAATGTTGCATGTTAAAGCTATGATCAAATTATTAGAAGAATTGAAAGTTGATCATAGAGCTTATCCTCTAACCTAACCGTTTGTCAAGTTAGCGTATTGTCTTAGTACTGAAGATAGGTTGAAGAAAGCACTTGCCACTTGAGTAAAGGAGACCTGGAAGAAAAGCAAGCACTCACTCTTGAGGACAAGGCTCCAGGTTTGATTAATCAAGATTCAAAGGTACACATGACAAGATGATGACTTTAGTTGAGATAGCAATCGTCATAAAGTATTATACTTGATAGCATGTGAGAATGTAGATGTAAATACTTTGCTTGATATGACTAACACCTCCTCTAGGAGAAACCTCATGTGTTAGTTCCAGGTTGCCATGGAAGAATGCTTGGTCACAACACTAAGAGAGTGTTGACCTCATTTCATATTGTATTCCTTACCTTTAATCTTTGCTAAATTATAAGTA